>JAAAKG020096813.1:0-16064 GCA_010014905.2 Druon quercuslanigerum
ACAATTTTAGGTTATATTTGAAAAATAATAAAAATATTTGAACGATAATACGTTATCTTATCGTTTCAAGTTAGGATATCAATTTTGATCTATTATTAAAAATATTGTGAATGATTGTTCTAATATTATCGTAAATGATAGACACTATAAAATTTTAAAAAATGGGTATTAATATCAAATTAATATTGTAGGGAAAATTTGTCTAGAGTGGATAATTATTAATTACAAATACTTTTATATAATAATTATTTTAATTTAAACAATATTCAACAATAAATTATAATGAAAATTTATTTATTTATCCTAGTAAAATACTTTAAAAAACAATTTAAATTTAAATGGTAACAAAAAAAATTTTAAGTGAAGATTTACAATGTGCATACAATTTTAGGTTATGTTAACGTTTTCCTGAGGAATCAGTGAATTTAAACAAATATAATGTTTTATTTTAATATATTTTTCAATACAAACTTTTATTTTAGAAAAATAGCATTTTCAAAAATAAATAGATTTGAATAAATAATTATAATGTTTGAACGATTATACGTTATCTTATCGTTTTATTATAAGATATCAATGTTGATCAATTATTAAAAATATTGTGAATTATATTTTTTTATATTATTGTGAATGATAGATAATATAAATTAAAAAAATTTGGTAGTGATATGAAATTATTATTGTAGGGGAAATTACCCTAGAGTGGATAATCATTAATTAAAAATACTTTTGTATAATAATTAATTTACACAATATTCAACTCTATGTGCATGTTTATAAATTATGAGGAGAATTTATTTATTTAAACTAGTAAAACACTTCAAAAAAACAATGAAAATTGAAATAGTAACAAACAAAATTTGAAGTGAAGATTTACAATTTGCATACAATTTTAGGTTATGTTAACGTTTTCCAGGGGAATCTGTCATTTTAAACGGAAATAATTCAGGTTTCATAAAAAAATAGTATTCTAAACAGTTTCTATTTTTTTCATCAAAAATTTGTATTTTAGAAAAATAACATTTTTAAAAACAATTAGATTTAAATAAATAATGATAATGTTTAAACGATTATAGGTTATCTTATCGTTTCAAGTTAAGATAACAGTTTTGATCAATTATTAAAAATATTGTGAATGATATTTCTTATATTATTGTAGACGATAAATACTATAAATAAAACAAATTTGGTATTAATCTCAAATCAATATTGTAGGGGAAATTTCCCTAGAGTCGATAATCATTAATTCAAAATACTTTTATACAATAATTAATTTAATTTAAACAATATTCAAGACTAAGCACATTTTCATAAATTAAAATGAAAATTGATTTATTTAAACTAGTAAAAGTCTTTAAAAATAACCGATGGAAATTGAAATAATAAAAAAAAATTCGAAGTGAAGATTTACAATTTGCATACAGTTTTAGGTTATGTTAACGTTTTGCTTGGGGAATCGGTGATTTTAAACAAAAAATCATCAGGTTTAAAAAAAGAAATACTATTCTATACAGTTTTTATGTTTTTTATAAAAAATTTGTATCTTAGAAAAATAATATTTTCAAACAAAATTAGATTTAAAAAAATAATTACGATATTTGAACGATTATACGTAATCTTACCGTTTCAAAATAAGATATCAATTTTGGTAAATTATTGAAGATATTTTTAATGTTTTTTTAAAAATATTATTGTAAATGATAGATACAAAAAAATTGGTATTAATATAAAATTAATATTGTAGTGGAAATTTGCCTAGACTCGAGAATTAATAATTAAAAATACTTTCATATAATAATTAAATTAATTTATTAATATTCAACACTATGTACATTTTTCCAAATTATACGGAAAATTTATTCATTTAAACTAGTAGAAGACTTTAAAAAACAATTGAAATTGAAATGGTAACAAAGAAAATTTGAAGTGAAGACTTATAATGTGCATACAATTTTAGGTTATGTTAAAGTTATTCACGGGGAATCGGTAATTCAAAAAATACTATAGTTTTTATAGAAGAAATTGTATTCTAGACATTGTTTATGCTTTTCATCAAAAATTTATAACTTAGAAAAATAATATTTTCAAAAAAAATTAGATTTGAAAAAATAATTAGAATATTTGAACGATTATAGGTTTTCTTATCCTTTCAAGTTAAGATATTAATTTTGATCAATCATTAAAAATATTGTGAATGATTTTTCTTATATTATTATATTTTTATATTATAAAAATTATTATATTATTATATTATTGTACAGGGAAAATTTGTCTAGAGTGGATAATTATTAATTAAAAATACGTATATATCAAAACTATTTTAATTTACACAATATTTAAGACTCTACACATGTTTATAATTTAACATGTAAATTTATTATTTTAAATTAGCAAAAAAATGTAAAAAACGATGGAAATTAAAAAGTGAAAAAAAATGTGAAGTAAAGATTTACAATTTGCATACAATTTTAGGTTATGTTAACGTTTCTTATGGGGAATTCGGGATTTTATACAAAAATAAATTAGGTTTAGATTTGAATAAATAATTACAATGTTTGAAAGATTATACGTTATCAAATCGTTTAAAGTTAATATAAAATAAAAAAATTTGGTATAAATATCAAATTAATATTTTGGGAGAAATTTCCCTAGAGTGGATAATTAAATAAAAATAATTAATTAATTAATTAAAAATACTGATATATAATATAAAACAAGCAATTTAATTTAAATAATTGTTACTGCACTTATGTATTCGTGAATTCAAATGATTTTTTTAAATTTATTTTTGACCTTAATTAATAATTATCCACTGCAGACAATTTGCCTCTAATTAAAGAATTGAATAGGATTAAACAAATAAAAATAAAATTTTTATTTTTGTTCCATTAAAAACCAACTAGTAAAGTTATATTTAAAAAAAATCAATTTTGGAAATTAAAAAGGTTGCATAAAAATTTCAAGTTTAGTAAAATTTATTTTTTTAAATCAAAATTGAACTGATTTCCAGAAATTTTGAGTTGGCACCTAGAAATTTTTAATTTTTAATAATATTATTATAAAAATTAATTAAAATTTTTTTTTGTAAAATCCATTATTATCTAAATTAATAATAACAGACTTACCGAGAGCACATGCCAAAAGGCAGAGCAGTATCAGAGACGAGAAGTGATTCATTTTGATTGCTTCTTCTCTATCTTTGCTATTCGAGCTGATTTACCCTTTTTATATACACAAAAATCCAAGGTGATAACTTTCAATCATAATTTATAGATTTTATCAGCCTCATAAATGGAATGATAGTAACTAGATCGTATTTATCAATTTATAATCATTTGAAATAATTGAATCAAAACGAAAAAAACTTAATTGGAATCCGGATTTAATCCTCCTACTGACAATGCTCATTATTGATCATCTTTTCTGAATGATATTGTTGTGAGATAATAGTGACTTCGTTTTCTTCTTCTATTCAATTCATTAATTCCGAAATAACTATTTTTTTGTATCATTTCTCTATTTACATATAACAATTTTATATAAACAATAATAATTTGTCTAGATGTTTCTCTAGTAGCTTTGTGGTAAAAGCATCCGATCGGCAATTGGAAGACCTGGGCTCCATTCCCAGCAGAGCGAAAGGAGTTCTTTTTCCGAAAAATATTTTTATTAAATTTTTTTTTTAAATGTAAAATAGTTGCCAAATTCACACATAATAATAATTGAGTTTCAACTGATAAATATTTCTTTATTAAAATGTTTATTATTACATATTCAGTTAAATAACTAATCTTCACTCAAGGAAAGGGAATTTTTAACAAAATTATTGAATTTAAAACTAATCTGATAAACCCGAAAATAAAAAAAGTGTAATAATTAGTATTTCCAGAAAAAAGTGTTTAATTTTCAATGAAAAGCTGTTAAATTGTACCAAAAAAAATATAAAATTTTACAGAAAAGACGAATATTTAACCAAGAAAGACTTTTCAAGAAATGAGAAGAAAATCTCATACTAAATATTAAGTTTTTTAATTTATAAAAAAGAATTGTTCTAAAATTTGAAATAACGATAAAAAAATATGCAGTTTTGTCAAAAAAAAAAAAAAATATTTGACAAAAAAACTTGAGTTTCCAACAAAATAAGTAAATTTTAAACTTAAAAGATTAATTTTTATTTTTAATAAAATAAATTCTGTTTTTAATAAAATTTGGTTTATTTCCAACAAAAGGAATGAATATTTAACAGAAATGAGCCATCTTCAAAAAAATAAATAAATTTTTGTATAAGTTTATTTTTAAGTTAGATGAATAAGTTTTTAACAAAATAAAATAAATTTTTAACGAAATATATACATTTTTAACAAAACAAATGCATTTTAAACCAAAAAGTTAAAATTTCGATAGTGAACAAAATTCCATAAAACATGGAATAGGTCAATTTTTAGTTATAAAAAAGGGTCCAGTGAAAAAAAATAATTTTTTACCAAAGAAGAATAATTTTTGGAAAATTTCATTAATTTTTGGAAAATTTCATAAATTTTTGAACAAAAATTTGAATCTTTATTACAATTTCCAGCCAAAAAGGTTAATTTTCTATTGAAAAAAACTCAAGTTTTCTACAAAATAGATGATTTTTAACAAAAAAAATATAAATTTATAAGAAAAAATTGAAAGATTAATTTTCAGTTTAAAGCAAAGAAATGAATTTAATATAAAGAATATTGAATTTAAAAAAATCCGACGATAAATTTGGTAAGATTTGTAGTTACAGAAATTAATTTTAAATAAAAAAATCATTTTCAACAGAAAAAAAATTAATTTTCGATGAAAAAACTAATTTTCTACCAAAAAGAAATAATTTTTGATAAAATACATTCATTTTTCACCAAATATTTCAAATATTTAATGATTTTTTCTGCCAATTAGTTAAATTTTTAACCAAGATTAAAAAAGTCGCCAAGAAAATTAATATTCTAACACAAAAGACAAAATTTTAATAATTTACGGAAATTTAAAAAAAAAAAATAAAAAAATATAGTTGAGGTTTCACCTAAAAATTAATTTTTAGTACAAAAAATAATTTTAATCTTTAATGTAGTTTTCAGCCAAAAAGGTTAATTTTATATTGTAAAAAACTTAAGTTATCTACAAAATAGATGAATTTTTAACTAAAAAAGATAAATTTTAAAGAAATAAATGGAAAGATTAATTTTCAGTTTGAATAAAATAAATGAATTTCATATAAAAAATGTTGAATTAAAAAAAAGAAAATTCCGATAATAAATTTTTTGACATTGTTAGTTACAGAAATTCATTTCAAGTAAAAGAAATCATTTTCAACCGAAAAAAATTAATGTTCGATAAAAAAAACTAATTTTCTACCAAAAAGAAATATTTTTTGATAAAATACATACATTTTTTACCAAATGTTTCAAATATTTGAGGGTTTTTTCCAACTAGTTAAATTTTCAACCAAGATTGAGAAATTCGCTAAAAATATTAACATTAAAACACAAAATACATGTTTAAAAAACATGATATAGTTCAGATTTCAGTTAAAAATTAATTTTTCAGTTAAAAATTAATTTTTAATAAAAAAAATTTTTTTACCAAAAATAAGTAATTTAAAAAAAAATAAATGCACTTTTCACCAAATATTTCAAAATTTAATGGATTTGTCTACCATTTAGTTAAATTTTCAATCGAGAAAGTGAATTAATCATTAAGAAAATTAATATTCTACAACAAAAGACAAATTTTTATTAATATACGAAAATTTAAAAAAAATTAACTGAAGAAGATTAATCTTCAAACAAACATTATATGGATGAAATATTATAAAAAAAAAATAATAATTTACAATTTAAAAAAAATAATTTTTGACAAAATACGGACGTTGATAACCAAACAGTTAAATTTTAAAATTAATATCAATATTTAAACAATTTACAGGTAAAAATCCGTTTAAAAATTAAATAATAATGAATAAATAAACATTATTTTTCCTTTAAATACCTGCATTCTTGTATAAAATAGCAGCGTCATGCAAGTGATAAGAAAAGAAGATTATTGTAGATTTTTGCCAGTTATAATCATGATCAAACTCAAAACAATCACTGATTGGTCAATGTGTGCAACCGATGATTCAGCCGATACAATAGATAATCGTGAATTGATTTTTACATTATTATTTAGGCTCAAAAATTATATAATTTGTTTATCAACTGTTAATGAAAAAAATGTAATGCTTTTTTTAAAAATTATTTTTTCCTAACTAAATTAATTATTATCTCAATCCAAGTGAAGTGTAGACCGACTAAAATTTTCTAGCATTATTCTGAAGGAATATTATTGACAATTCTAATAAATTGTTTAAACAATTATGTTTGTTAAGCTTAATTTAGAATTTAGTATTACTATATTAACAAATTATTTTTAAAAATTATTTTTTAAAGACGAATTGAATTTTTGAATATTTAGTCCGAAAACGTAATATTACAATTTTAATTCCAGAAAATTAATTTTTCGACCTGAATAAACAAATTTTTAAAAAAATAGTTGATTCTTCAAACAGTGAGATAAATTTTCAACCTGGCCCGAAAAAATTACTTTTAAAAAAAGTTGAATTTTTAACCACATAAGTTAATTCTCAAGTAAAAAAGATAATTTTTTATTGCGATTTTTATATTTTACTTTCATTATATACAAAGAGCTTTCAACAAATAGTTGAATTTTTAAATAAAATTGTTATATTTTCACAAAAAGTGGAATTTTCAAGTTTTTAGTAAAAAAAGATTAATTTTCAACTAAAAAAGATGATTTCTAAAAAAAAATGTCAAATTTCCGCCCGAACAATTAATTCCTTTTTTAAGTTTAGTATTTTCCCCTAAAAAAATAAATCTTTCACTACGATAAAAAACTAATTTTTAACGAAATAGATTTTGTAAGAAGTGAATTTTTAAATAAGATTATAGATCCCTAACTTGAAAATTGAATTTCCACCCTGAATCATGTATTAAAACATTTAGCTAAAAGAATAGTTGTTAGCCAAAAAAAAAAGATTTTTCAACGTAATATTTTAATTTTCAATAAATAAAATTAATTCTTAACTAAAATGGTTAATTTATGCCCAAAAAAATAAATATTAGTAAAATAGTTGAATTTATGAACAGGAAAAAATAATCTTTTAGCCGAAATTATAATTTTTTTTATTTTAGAAAATTAATTTTTCTACCCAAGGAACGATTTTTTAAAATAGTTGATTCTTCCAAAAAACAGATAAATTTTAAACTGAAATCGCGAATTTAAGCACAAAAAATTGTTTCTATTTGAATAGTTTAACTTTTAACTGAAAAAAATTCTTTTCCTAAAATAAATTAAACTAAATTAAAATAAATCAAGTAAAAGAAAATTATATCATGAAATGTTAAATTTTCAATCGAGAATAACGAATTCTTATACAGAAAATTAAAAATTTTTATAATTGTTCGATTTTTAACAAATTAATTAAATATTTACCTGAAAAATAACATTTTTTACGTAGAAGGATAAATTCTTATCATAAAAGATATCTTTCAAATAAAAAAATTAGATTATCTCATTGAATTTAATTTATTTAGTTCGCATTTAAGTGAATAAAATGAGGAAACTGGAAATTCTGTTTAGAAAATAAAGTTTAGTTTCTACTCCATACATTTTGCTTTTTAACTACTCTTTTAAATCAGGACTACACGAAGCGTGTTGGAGTAGGGAACATTTAGGACCTTCGTCTCTATTTTATTTAAATCTGAATTTATGTTAATGGTACTGTGAATGTAAAAGTTTATGGGAGGATCTAAAAGAAAAGACTTGACGCGAATCCCTCCTAATCTTGAAGAATACGTCAATAATGGTTCTTTAAAATGGCTTAAGAGTTGCGAAACACTCTCCATAGACTTAGCGAAAACTGACAAATGCCATCAAAGTTTTAATACCGAAGTCATTTGAAACTTCAAGCCATCCGTCGCGTGGCTCGCAAATGGATTCGGTCATTCCGTCCCCTCCTACTAAACCTTTCTTGTTTCACGCCAGAAGATGTCGGAGAACTTGTTTAATCTCGGAAATTTATTTTTCTTTCTTCAAAACGTCTATTCATCTCCTTTCCTTTTCTCTCTACTCCTCTCGATTTACTATATTTTCTCTCCTTTCCTGGCCACAATTCTCCTCTCCTCTCATCATCGCACCACCTTCTCATCAATAATTACCTCTTTTCTCCTCTTCTCACCATAACTCTACTCTCTTTTACTTTCCGCTTTAATTATCTCTTTTCTGCTCTCTCTTCTTTTCCTTCCGTCTTCTCACGGATACTCGTCCCTCTAATCATCTGTTTTGTTCTCTTCTCACCAGAACTCTCCTTTCCTTTTTAATTTTATTTTATCTACTCTGCTCTTCTTTCCACTCCTCCCTTCTCCTCTTCTACACTCTCTTCTCTAATCGTATTTTCTCTTCTCTCCTCTTTAATTATCTATTCGCTCCTCTCTTCACAAAAACTGTCCTCAACTCTTCTATCACCTCTTCTCCCTTCTTCTCATCACAACTATTCTCTTCTGACATCTTTTCACCAAAACTCCTCTTTGCCTATATTCTCTGCTCTAATTATCTTTTCTCTCGTCTCCTCACCTATAAACTTCTCTCTAAACCTTCTCATTCTTTCTCTCTTCGCCAAAACTCTTCTCTTTTCTTTAATAGTCTCTTATTTCTCGTCTTTTCTCTTTTACTCTTTTTTCCTCTAATTTTCTCTTTTCTTTTTACCTCTCTCTCTCTTCTGCTCTCTCATTTTTGTAATCTTCGCTTCCCTCCTGTTATTTTTTTACCTATGCTCTCCTCTCCAATCATATCTTTTCCTCTCTTTTCACCACAATTCCCCTCTCCTCTCTGAATATCTCTTTTCTTATCTTCTCACTACAACTCGCCTCTACTCTCAAATAATCTATTTCTTCCTCTCCTCAACACAACATTACTCTCCTATACTTTTCTCTGTTATCAAAACTTTTTTGCTATCTTAACGCAGCCCTCCTTTCTTCTCTGATCATATCTTCTCTTCTCTTCTCTCTTATCCTCTCGTCACCCATGATATCCTCTCTAATTATCTATTTGCTCCTCTCTTTACAAAAACTGTCCTCAACTCTTCTATCACCTCTTCTCCCTTCTTCTCATCGCAACTCTTCTCTTTTCTCATCTCCTAACCTATACTCTCCTCTCTTATCAACCCTTTTCTGCTCTCTTATCACAACCATCCTTTCTTCTCTAATTATCTCTTATCACCAGTTTTCTCCATTTCCTTACTCCTCTATAATAATCTTTTCTCTCCTTTTATCTTTATCACATTTTCTCTCCTCTCTAATCATCTCTTCTTTACTCTCATCCCCTATACTCTACTCTGAACTCATCTGTTTTCTCCTTTCCTCACCAAAACTCTTCTCTTTTATACTGTTCACTCTAATTATCTCTTCTCTTCTTTTATCGCTACAATTCTCATCTCCTGTCTAATCTTGTCTTCTATCCTCTTCTCTCCTATTCTTTCTTTACCTATACTCTTTACTTAAATTATCTATTTAGCACAACCCTCAGTTCCTGGCTAATCATTTCTCCTCTTCTTTTCTCACAAAAACTCTCCTATCCTCTAATTATCTCTTTTCTCGTATCCTTTCCTATTCTCTCCTCTCCTCTTCCCACCAATACTCTTATTATACCTACTATTCTCTTCCCACTACAACTCTCCTCTTTATATACTCTTCGCTTTAATTATTTCTTTTCTGCTTTCCTTTTATCTTCTCTTATAATTTATAATCACCTTACAAATCATCTATATTTTCCGCTCCACATCAAATCTCTCCCGTACTATATAAGCAACCGTAATCATCAAATTCCGCCTCTTCCCTAAAACACAATCACTTCTTCTGCACTGTTCCCAATCCCTTTCGTCCTGCACTACCCTCTTACTGACCCAGTTTTCTTTCACTTGCTTGTTTATTAACCGCTTCCCCTAATTACCCTTTCCAGACTTTACCTACTTCTGCATCCATATTACTTCTTCCTCTTCTCAGTTTCTACTACATACTTCCCTCCCCTAGATCCCTATTCAGCTTTAACTCTCCTCTCCTCACAAAAAATAACCTCTTCTCTCTCATCGCCTTTTTTGTTCTCTCTTCACCACAGCTTTTCTCTCCTATACCCTCCACTTTAATTATATTATCTCTTCTTTTCTCTCATCTCCTCACCTATACTTTTCTCTACAATCACCTCTCTTCCATCTTTCACAACAACTCTCCTCTACTTGCTAATCATCTCTCATATCGTCTCCACTCCTTACCTCACCTCTCTTCTTCTCTTCTATACTGTCTCTCATCATTTCTTCCTTCTCTCCTTACCACAACTTTCATATCCTCTATAATCATCTCTTATCTCCTCTTCTAACCACAACACTCCTCTCTAACCATCTCTCATCTCCTCTTCTCACCTGTTATCTTCTCTCGAATCATCGATTTTCTTCTTTCTTACGAAAACTCTTCTTTTCTGTATTATTCGCCCTAATCATCTCTTCTCTCTTCTTCTCACCAAAACTCACCTCTCATCTCTATTCATCTCGTCTCTCTTTTTTTTCCGTTTAGCCCCTCTCCTCATCTATAATCTCCTCTCTAATAATCTCTTTTCTGTACTCCTGACCACAACTTTGCTTAACTCTCCAATCATATTTTCTCTCCTCTACTCATTACAACTCTGCTATCCTCTCTAATTCTCTCTTCTCTCCTCTCCTTTTCGTTTCTCCCTTTTCCTCACCTATACTCTCCTCATTAACAATCTCTTTTCTCTACTCCCTACCACAACTTTGCTCTGCTCTCCAATCATATTCTCTCTCCGCTTCTCATTACAACTATCCGATCCCCTCTAATCCTCTCTTCTTCTTTTCCTCACCTACCCCCTCACCCAGATTCTACTTCATACGTTAATTTCTTTTACTCGCCCCTATTTCTCAACCCCTCTTATACTCACCCTCCTAACCCATACTTTTCTTAATAAACCTTTTTCTTCTGCCATTACATCCGGGAATTTAAGTTGTTAGTTCCTAATTTATGCCAAAAACTCCACCGTGGTTATTTTTCCTGCTCAAAAACCATTTGGCGTTTGATCAATTCCCAAAAAATTCCTACTATTGTTTTCTTCACACTTACTGATTTTCTACTCCAAAATGTAGTTTTTAAAAAAATATATTTTTATTTAAATATACAATAATTTTTTTTAGTATCAAAAATAAGTTTCTGAAAATGTTGTATTGCAAAATAAATTGTTTTACTGATTGTATCGGTTTTTAATGTTATACTGTTAAAATGCAGTTATGTTATTCTATCAGCTTATGTATTTCACTACTATCGAGTGAAATTATTTACAAGCAAGATAGTTAAATGCACGCTTTTTTTGGAAGAAGTTGAATTTATTGAACCTGAATTTTTTTTAGCCTGAATCAAAGAAATATGCTGTTAGATCTTCGTTTTTTAAAAATAATTTTCATGTTGTTTAAATGGTAACAAAATAGCACAAAAATCCAAAATCAAATATTAAATAAAAATGCTGTCCATAAAAGCCTAATATTTGCTTGATACTTAGATTCGAATTAAAAGAAAATTTAAAGTTCAAAGTATAATTCTTTTTTTAAAAAGTTTACATTTAACTCAATCTAAAGAAACCTACTTTTCGCACATTATCAGAAAATGATTATGAAAAAAAATATTTTTCAATTTGTTAGTATTATTTTTAAATATTAAAATGCAAAAGCCTAAAAGAAGATCTTAAGATACGAAAGAAGTCTCATAAAATAAAATGATTAAGATTAAAAAATTTTAAATGGAATACATTTTAAAAGAAAAAATTCTCGAAAGTAAAAAAAATTGCTTAAAAATTAAATTTTACGATTTTTCAAATTAAAACAACCAAAAAATTGTTTTCTGAGTAAAATAATAAATAAAATATTATTATTTAATTTGGATAATTAAACAAGTAAATAAGTGTTTCTTATGCATCTTATACAGTTATAACAAAGGAGATTAAAATAAGTGAAGAATTAAAAAATTCAATTCAAATTATTGATCAAAATCGTTCAAACCAGTCGGGGGATAAACCATCATTTAAAAAGGATGGTGCGGTGTGGGAGACCGCACGACCACACGCCCATACTAATTTCGCAGTTTTCGCTCAAATGAGGCAATAATCGGGAAATACGACTTTTCTAGAACGGCTGCGTCCCGCAATCCATAGATTTCAAGGACTCGTCAGAAATACGGTGCGGTCTATGAGACCGCACGGGCACACTTAAAGGGTTATTCAGCTAAAACTAAAAACTGTTGGCTTCTAAAATAGGTGGGACTGCATAATCTAAAGTGTGAAATTAATTTTTTACTTTCTGCTTTTGTTAATTTATTTGCGTTTTGGAAAAATAAAAATTTTTAAAAACCTTTCTCTTACCGATAATATAAATTGGTCAAGTTATCACTATTAAAAAAGAACCTGCGTCAAAAGTTTCCAAATTGCTTTAACACAAACTAACTCAATACTAAGTTTAGAGATAGTTACTGGTCCGGTTTGAAACTCGATGATAAAGTAAATTGTAGATCGACCTGAAACTTTTCAATCCTGACTTCCGCTTTATCGACTTACGTCGCGTTAAACAAAAAAACTAATAGGGTGGGGAAAATTGCATTTTTTTAGTTTTGTTTTTTAGATTTTGTTCGGATTTGGTTAAATACAAGTTTTTTCTAATATAAAGCATTACTTAATATTAATAATTAGATTTTTCAATCAATATTTTAAAGAATTTTTTATTGTTTATAGAAATTTTCTCTTCGGATTAGGTTAAAAAGTCGCGATTTTTTCAAATTTTTAAAGTTGATTTCAACTTTTCATTTAAAGCAAAGGAAAAAAATTAACACAAATATTTATATTCATTTATATTTAAAATATTATGATTGATTTATATTTTTTTGAATAAATTTTTACTTTTGCTAAGGTCTTCAAAGGATTTTATGGAACTTTTACAAGTTTTAAGATACATATGAAATATGAAATTTATTATTTATTTTAATAATAATTTACAGTGAATAATAATAATAATTTCTATTACTTTTGGAATATGACCCCCATAAGGCCATTTTTAACACGAATTTTTTAACTAATTTATTATAGCTTTTAGCAATTATATCTTAAAATAGAGAGGAAGTGGCGGCTTTTTCATGAATTTTTCTTTTTTTTCTAATTTTCATTTAGGGTAAGGTAATCCTCAATTATTGTTGATAAATATAATTATTTAAATAATTTATTGGCACTGTTAATAATATTCTATTAGAATAATGCTAGAATATCGTTATAAATTCTCTTGGTAATAATTATTGAAATTTAACAAACATAATGTTGTTTAAACAAATTATTCTTGTTAAAAAATATCTTTTACTTTAATAATACTAAATAGTTACGGTTTGTTCTAAAATTTTAGACTTTTTGTCACCTTTTCATTTAGTTAGTAAATTATTTAATAACGCAATTTGACAAACATAATTGTTTAAACAATTTGTTATTGTTCATAACTATCTTTTCTTACATAATTGCTAGAAAGTTGCGATTTTTTTAAAATTGTAGTCAATGTTTTACTTATAGATATGCTAATTGATAAATGTTAGGCAAAGCTAATAAATAATAATATTATTTTAAACAAAATGACTCTCAGTAGCTACTTCAAGAAAAATTCACATTTAATATGATCCATATTGAATATTTAAAAAATATTTCAAATATTTCTTTTATTTCAGAAAAGTATATTGACAAAAAAGAAAAAGATTGTTTAAAGTATGATTTAAGTATATTTTTCAGAAAAATCTCAAAATGTCTGTTAGTAAGCAATGAAAATATTAATAAAAACAATAATAAGTTGCCTAAATAATTATTTTTGTTAACATAAATAAATGATTAAAACACTTGAATTAAAAAGTTAACAAAAGGTTAAAAATTTAAGAAAAAAAACCGCAACTATCTAGTATTAATACAGAAGACGAGGACAAATAATAACTTGTTAAAACAATTACCTTTGTTAAATTGAATTAAATATTAACTAATTTCAAGTGCAAATTGCATAAAAAGTTTAACATTTCAGAAACAAACACAATTTCTAGCATTGTTTAAATATAATATTATCCACCATAATAATAATTCGTTTTAATAATAAGGTTTGTTAACATTAATTTTTAATCATATCAAATTTATTAAAACTTGTAGTAAAAGTGGACCGTTTTTGAAAAAATCGCGTTTTTCAAATTCTATTCAAAGAAAACAAATTTTCAGGATTTTTAAAAGGTTTATTATTAACTTCATTTTTGGAAAATCCTTAACGATTCAAAAGTTTTTAAGATATTTTAAGGTTTTCTAAAGTTTTTCAAAAAATTTTAAAGGACGTCCACGGTTTTTAAAGCTGTAAGGATTTTTTAAATAATAATTAAAAATAATTTAAAAAATAATTTTCAAATATTTTTTTTAATTTTCAGGATTTTCAAAAATGACCTTATTTTTGTGCAATTTTACTAAAGTTGACTATTTTTTGGAAAGTTGATTTAAAGAAAACTTTTAAAACCTCATAAGCCTAAAATTTTCTTTAAAAAAAATTTTTTTAACCTAAATGCCCACATTTTTTTTTAAATATCTAAAAATATTAAATACTTTCAAAGATTTTTTGGAATTAAAATGGTTTAAGAGAACTTTTTCTATTTTTTTTCGAATATTTCAAGAGATTTTTAGGAATACTTGAGGATTTAAAGAGATATAAAAAATTAAAATTTTTTTAAAATATAAAAATATTTTTAGGGATTATATGGCATTTTTTAATTTATTAAAAAATATTGCAAAATTCATCACAGAATATCAAGAATTTTCAAAAGGTTACAGATTTTTGTCAAATATATGGAATTGTGTTTTCAAAAAATTTAATTTTTGATTTTTGGTGATCGATTAAAAAAATTTTTTTTTGTTTAGAAAAAAAATTCTGTACTTTGTAAAGCCTTACTTCCAATAAGCTAGACCCCGTGTTTTTTTAATTAACATACGGTTTTAAATTAAAATAAATGAAGTAATTATTTATATTTATTAAATTAAAAGTTTTCCAAGTATTTCTTAACTAATTTTTAATGGTATAAGCAATCATTATTTGTTTGATCAATTCCTTTTCTGTAAATCGTTAAAAGTTATTATTTTTTTTTTTCAAATGGCACAGTTAAAGTATTTCAAGGCTTAATTTTGTTTGTTAAATTATTTGGTAATTTTTTAAATAATTTTTATTTGTTCAAACGGTGTTTTCGTTGTTAATTGTACAAAGTTTTTTGCAGGAGTTAATGAAACAATTAACGAATTTGTAAAGTAATATTTTTTTAGTATATTTGGCCAATGGATTAGAAAATTTTATTTTTTAAGAAAATTCCTTTATTATTGAGAATAGTTTAAACAATTGACAACACTTGGCACCTTTAATATTAAAGATGGAAAAACTTCTAGTTTTTAAATAATGATGATTGTTTAAATTAGATAACATGTTCTGAAATAAAAAAATGCTCAATAATAAGCCCCATGGTATAAGACGTTAAAAAAAAGAATTGTCTTCATTTTTCCTATGAATCATTATTAATTGTTTAAATAATTTAAAAACTTGTCTATCACAATAAATATCAATTTCAACTTTGATTATCTACTAATTAATACTAATACCAATACCAATAATAATACTTTAAAAAAATAATAATACCAATACCAATACTAATACCAATACCAATACTAATACCAATACCAATACCAATACCAATACCAATACTAATACTAATACTAATACTAGTACTAATACCAATACCAATACTAATACTTTAAAAAAATGATACCAATACCAATACCAATACCAATACCAATACTAATACTAATACTTATACTAATACTAATACTAATACTAATACTAATACTAATACTAATACTAATACTAATACTAATACTAATACTAATACTAA
>JAAAKG020096824.1:4408-16063 GCA_010014905.2 Druon quercuslanigerum
CAATACTTCATTATTATCTGAAGTTTGGTAGAATGGACGTTATAACTACAGTTTCCACCATATGATGAATTACTACTTAACTTGGGCATGATTTCGACTCGCAAAATAAACTTATAGCATAAAGGTGGTAGTTGGGCGTATAATCTAAACAATGAATAATACAAACAATAAAATAGACTCGAAAAGGACTGAAACTTTAATTGACAAAAGGCATGCACACGGCAAATGTAAAGATCAAGTTTCAGGCGACGAATGGAGACTGGATGCGAAAGTAGGGACATCGGATTTGAAATATGGTCAAGAGTAGATAGTGAAACACACGGAAGGCAAGGAGTAGATCTGATTTTGAATGAAAAAGCGAAGCAGCACCTCGGAGATCATGATTCGTATCTCCCAGACTGCTTTGAGCTAAAATGGAAATAATTATCAGAAATAGGCTTGGAAAGAAGTCCGATTATTACAAATACTTGGTTTAGGCATAAAATGATTCACATGTACATCTGGTCTAAAGGAAATAGCCACAGTATAATTGACTTTGTTGTTGCGGATTAAAGACTAAGAGAGCTAGTCAAAGATACAAGGGTTATGAGGGGTTCTGAATGCAATACTGATCATGGAGAAAAAAGAGAACCAAGAAAAAAAAACAACGCGAATCAAAATTGAGAACCTACAGAAACCGGATGTGAATAGATTTCAAAAATAAGATAATGGAAAGCATAGCTAAGACAACTTGGGAAGCGCTTATACGGAATAAAGATATAGAGGGCGCACGAACTAAATTCCGGGATATCATTATTAGATATGCGATCCAAGTGTGTGGCACCGCGGTTGTAGGAAGAATTTCTGGTGATGCATGGTGGGTTGATGAAAGTCAGGCTGCCCAAAAAGCAAAGAAAGAAGCGTACAGGATAACTTTGAACATGGCAGGTCTTAACGATGAGGAAAGAAATATACGTCTCAATGATTACAGACAAAAAAAGAGGATAATCAAGCGATTTATTAAGGAAAGTAAAGATAAAATTAGAGCAGAAAAAAAGAAGAAAAATTAACAAACTCAATTGAGAAAGTATGTGTCACTGAGGTTAGGGATATAATCAAGAACTTGAAAAACGGTAAGACTTCCGGGTATACAGTATTAAAGCTGAAATGCTTAAACATGGTGGCGAGTACATACCACACAGACTATGCGAACTGATAAATTTATGCATCGAAAAAGGAGAAGTCCCAGGTGATTGGAAAAAAGCGATTGTCGTACCAATATACAACAGAAATGGAGATAAAAGCGACTGCAATAATTACAGAGGGATCAGCTTATTAAGCACCGTAAGTAAAATATACTCATAAATACTTACACTTAGGGCAATGAAAATAACAGAAGAAAATATTTGGGAAGTCCAAGTGGGTTTATCGAGGGGTTTATGCCAGAAGGTCATATACGGATAAAATATTCAGCTTAAAGCAAATCACAGAAAAATGTTTGAGAGGAAGAAAAAAAAGTTTTCTGTGCATTTGTTGATCTAGAAAAACCTTTCGACAAGGTATATCGGAGTAAAATGTGGAATGTGCTGAAAGAGTACAGCGTAAATGGATGGCTTCTACAATCTATGAGAACAGTATATACGGGTGGCCAAGCGAGTGTAAGGATAAATGGGAAATTGAGAGACTGGTTCGATATTATGCAAGGCTTTAAGACAAGGATACGTTATGTCTTCATGACTATTTATATTATTTATGGACAAGTGTTTAAGAATAGCCCTTTTCGACGAAGAAGGTGAGGATCTCGAAACAGTTGGGGTACGTGGATTAGAGTTCGCATATTATAAGGTTGTTATGGCAGCGTTATTCGAAGACTTGCAAAGAATGTTGAATAAAGTGAACGCAAGCATGAAGAGCATGGGCCTGAAAATTAACGTAAGTAAAACAAAAACTATAGTATTCGAAGGAAAGAGTGAAAAAACAATTTGCAACATTATATTAAATGATGAGAGAATTGAGCAAGTAGAGAAATTCGTATACCTTGGTCGCTTATTTACTAGAGACAGGAAGATAGATGAGGAGTTAGATAGACCAATAAACGAAGGTAAGAAGGTTATTGTCAGAACAGTCTCACTTGTCAGAAGTAAAAATATATCAAATAAGGCTAAAATGGCAATACATAATTCTATAACTCTACCGACTGTACTATAAGGCAGCGAGACATCAACCTATCAAGACAAAGATAAGAGTAAAATTAACGCGATTGACAAGAGATTCTTGCGCATAATATGCAAGACAACTCTGATGAACAAAGTGAGTAACGAGATAATTCTCAAAGAATGTTGTGCGGAAGAGACATTAGTTGACACATGTGAATGAAATCTGTTAACATGGTTCAGGCATGTTGAGAGAATGAAATATGAAAGAATGGCTGGAATGTGTGAATGAGACCCTGGTTAGAAGAGACATACGAAGACATAGAAACACGAGGGCGTGGATAAAAAAAATGCATCGATGTGAGAGAAGCTCGAGAAGTATGCCAGAGCAGAAAATTATGGCGGCTAATAGTTAATAAAAAGAGTGTCAGGAGAGTGGATGATGCCTGAAAAAAAGACGATGGATACTAATGGACTCAAGTGGGAACCTCACATGACGACTTTGTAAGGATCTTTACTTGGGGTGATTGCTAGAGAGATTGATCAGTAAATAATACGAGGATTCTAGGTCAATCTTAAAGTGTTATAACCACTTTCTAACACTACTCTCTTCCCCATTGAGTGAGTCACGTCTACCTCGAAAGAGATACGGCTTAATGGTGTAATAATTAGAATAAAAAGTGAAAAAACACTATGAAATAGTGAAATTTACTATTTCAGATTTATAGTGTATATATAATATAATTATACATTTTTTAAATAAGGGAACAAGTCAATCGTTTTAGGCATTTATTAAATTTTTTGAAAATTGAATATAATTTATTTTCCAATTACAGTCTTTGGTATAAATCAACGGAATCATTACTAATACAAGATAAAACAAAATATAAAACAGTATTGGAAAAACACATGTACAAAATGGCCGCTCTTAATGAAATTCTCGCACATTAGGGAGATATAAGGATATATAAAGATATAAGGAGAATACCAAGAGGGGGAACCGTCCAATGGCCCGGTTTTTTCAAATGGTAAAAATTTTTCTAAAAAGGCGGTCATTTTCCCGCCCACGTGAGCATTTGAAGGTTATTGGTTCTCGAGATAAACGTGTAAACTATGATTTTATGGGCTTTTATGTTATTTCCATCATAAAAATCACATTTGCGCCAATTTTCCCTATTACTTTCGTAATAATCGCGTCAAAATATTGTCGCACACGAACGTATGACAATTTTATAGATAACAAGGAAAATTAAGTAAACAAGATTTTTCCTTCCTGCGCCCTCCTCGATCAACATACACAAGTCCCAGACTGTAGAATATCAAATCAATCGATGTACCAGAGCAATACACTTTAATAAAGAAAAAAAGGGGAAGTTAACGTCAAAAGAGGCGACACGGCAGAGGCTTGCCGCGGTGAGCGCGAATTTTGCCCGAGACACGGATTCGACCAATTGGGAGAGGATCCCCCTACCAGGCTCGAGCCGGCGCACTCGGCCGAGAACCAGTCGACGAATACCCCCTCCATCGAAACCCCAGCCACCGCGAAGAACAGGCCGACAGGTTCGCTCGAACCAACGCAGCAGCCATTCTCACATCACCCCCCACCACGCCCTACCCGACTAGAACGTCTGTCCAGTCGGAGATTAGCATAAATATATGCGGTATACAATGCTTCGACAGAAAGCCATCTGACCCGCAAAAGATTACTGAATGTGTAAAAATTGTTTCCGACTTCCTCAAAATCCCAAGCACGGATAATTTCAAGAAAATAACCTATAAGCAAATAAACAAAACACATTAAAAATACTAAAAATAGGAAAGCACCCGGCCCTCATTCAATTTCAAATTTAGTCCTCAAAAAGCTTCCTATCTCGTGCCTAGCTCTCCTTGCACTTAGCTTCAATGCCTGTATTTAACTAATCTCTCAGGTTATCTCGCGTTTAAGCCCTATTATTAATAGACGCTGGAGTCTAAAACCTGAATATGGAATCCTAGTTTATAAAATGTTTATCCGACCAATCACAACTTACGCGTGTACAATTTTGGGGTTGGTGTGTCAAAAAGTAACATCAATCAGATCCAGATTGTACAAAATAAATTACGGAGACGCATCACAAAAGCACCTAGATATACCAAGAATTCTGTCCTTTACAAAGAATTTCAATTACCTTATATTTCAGAATATATCAAAGAAACCGCCACAAAATTCTATGAATCGGCATCATTATCACCTTTTAAACATATCTCCTCTCTCGGGAAATATGATTTTGATCCGCTTCGCAAGCACGCGATGCCAAAAGACTTCCTCATGAAATAATTCTAACCAGGACTTTCATTGTTCGACCCCACTACCCCTTCCCACTCTTCTTCTTGACTTCTCTTTCATTCAATAAATCATCAGATTTTGTTGTTTTTCCCGTATACGGGCTTTTTTCCCACATATAATAAGCGTCACTCTTAATCAAGTCCTGTCAAATTTTTCAGATTGTATAACAATGTCGAAACGGGTAACGCACAACTTCTTCCAGTCCTATCATTCTTCGGGGAGATTGTTACTCGCCCACTCCCATGCATTGGATCTCCGAGAGGGGGCGATGGTTGAGACCCCCTTATCCCCACCCCCTTCTTTTCGGTTCGACACAATCCTTAGACGGGCGCTCGACGTTCTTTGACAAAAAAAATAAATAATGCCCGTCCCTTCCCATTTCCTAACGCACCTGAATCTGTAGCTGTAAGGAATTAAAGTAAGGACCACTGAGTACAACGTAGAAGTAATTCGTGGTTTATTTTGTTGTTTTTCTTTGATGTGCATTAGTTTCTTTTGCTTTTGAATAATATTCTCTTTTCTTTCAGCACACAAAAAGACTCACTATGCACACATGCACCCAGGTACCTATCACCTTCCGCCAGAGACCTACTGGTTGCCTCAAGGGTGCCCTTAGGGTCCTGATTTAGTCGGCATAGGTCTACACTTTCACAGGAGTGGAAAAAAATGGACAAACTCTCGTCGGGAACCTTTTGGTTGCCACAAGATGACCCTTAGGGTGCCGATTGGAAGTGCATACACCTACACACACACTGGAATATCACTTCTTATCAGGGATCTATTGATTGCCGCAAGGTGACCCTTAGGATGCCTATTGGAAGTGCATACACAATCACGCACACCGAAAACCTCAGGGACCTTTTGGTTGCCGCAAGGTTACCAGTAGGGTGCCTATTGGCGGAATATACACCTGCATCCACAGTCAGAATTTCACAACTTAACTCGGGAACACATTAGTTGCCGTTCAGGTGACCTCTGGGATGCCGGATAATGATTTAGCCCTTCCTCTCTCGAAGCTTGTCATCGTGTTCATTTTCAGGACCTCTCGAAGGGTTCCGAAGGGTTCCCCAGGGAGGGGATGGCGTCAAAGTTAGGCCGGAAGAATAGACCCAATAATGGCCGTTGTTTTCCATACAAATTGCGAGATTCCCTCGGTTCCTGGGTTGAAAACCGCCGTGGACTATGATCCTTCCGTCTCCAGTTTCGACCCCGGAACACGTCGGGAATTTGATGACTTGGAATTGTACGAGGCCCAATTCCCATACAAGGACATGAATCCTCGCCCGGCCCCGACAGCTGGGTCGAGGTTGTTATTGACACTGTCGAGGATTTGGCCGTACACCTCATCAAAACCGTTCCCCCTCAACTCCCGGGGGTACCTGGACACCTCAGAACCCGTGAGTTCTCTCTTGCCAATCGATCCTCGACCCGACCCAGCGGAAGAGGAGTATGATTCCGAAGGTTCTGAAATATCCGGGTACCATCTACACAAGATTCATCAAGAGGAAAATTCGGAATCTTCGGACTTTGGTGACATCCTCACCCTCAGTGCATCTCCCATTAAGCTATCTCCTGAGAAGCCATCTCGAGCCAGGGGACCTAGCTCACTTCCTAACGCCGACCTCGCCTCAACGGACCACCAACCCAGTACAAACCGACCAACCGGTTTCCCTGGTAAACGATCACCGAAACGTAAGAGACCCCGCATAACGGAGAATATTCTTTACGAATCCAGGATACGGGTAGTCCAAGGCCGCATAGATGACTCGGATTCACCACCTCCGAGAATTCGAACCTCTGGGAGTGATACCTTAAGGGCGGTAGAAGAGAACCCAGCGAATCGACTCCCAAGCGAAGGAGGATTTAAATGAGGTAAGACGCCTAGTCTGGAGTTGTTTCACACTCAGCATTGCTCAACTGATCCCCTTTTCAGTATTCCGAAATATCGGCCCTTTTGGTGGCCACAATAATCTTTAAACTGTGAAAAGTTGAGCTTGCGTTAAAACATGAAGCTAAACACCTGTCAAAGGAGAACCCAACCTGCGCTACGCCCTTCCTTAATCAAAATGCTCCATTTAAAATTGTACGTCTCTTAGCCCTTTCTCTTTCATCCCTATAAATGCAAAGGAACTACTCGAAACGAGGTTGGGACGTTTTAAAAACAAGATAGGTCGACTACAATATATGTGCATACAAACTTTCAAGGAAATCGGATGTAAGGGTTATTCGGAACTGTATCGGAAAATAATTATGTTTCATTTATTTCAAAACATTGCACTTTTTCAGTTTTTGAGATTGTTGGGTTTTTCATGTTCCAGTTTGTCAAGTTTTTTCTGTCTACCGAACCCGATGGGAAGAATGACGAAATAATAAGAAAAATGCAGTTAAAAATTTCTCTTAAAAAAATAATTTTCAACTTAAATGGTACATCTGTAACTATAAATTTGAATTTTTAACCAAATCCTTGAATTCAAAACGAAACTTAAGTTTTAAACAACGAAAGTTACTTTTTTTAACGAAAAATCGAGTGTTCAACAAAATACAAGAATTTCCAACGAAATAATTAAATTTTACACTAAAAAATATTATTCTTGGTGCAACTGCAGAATAGGGGCGTCACCTGTTTTTTGGCTGCAAAGACAGTTTTTTCGTCAACAAACTATTACAATCTTTAGGTGAACGCAAAATGAAACGATTGGTTTTAAAGGAATGAACAAATTTTTGCAAACTGGAGCAATAAAATTCTTAAAATTTCAAATATTACAAAAAGGCAAGGTTATGAAAAAATGTTTAAATAATTATTTTCTCCAAGAAAACGAAAAAAAATACCAACTAGGAAATTAGTTGTGAGTAGACTATATTATTATATATTATTCCGGAAAATTTCAGGATAAAAGGTAAGTATATAAACATAACGTTGTTTTCCTATTTATTAATTTGAATACCTTTAACACTTTTTTTATTCAAAAAATAAAGACAATAAAAAGTAACTTGAAATAATAAAAAGTGATAACCTCATAAATTATAAGAATAGCACGGTTTAGAAAGTAAAATTCGCAAAAAATTTATTTTACCCAGAAAACTTTTGAATATTCGTAAAAACAAAAGAAATTATGCTATTTTAATTAAAATAAATACTTGCCACCTTATTTCCTCCCTAAAAAAACAGATAACAAAGACAAATTACATTTTCTTTATCTCCTAAAAATATTATTTCTGTTGGTCGATAAAAAAACTCTCTCATCTTAACCGCCAGGTGCAACAAGTGAAGTTCTCTATACTATCGACTTCCTCTACTATATTCTTCTACAAAAAAAAAACATTGGTAAAAACAATTTTAATAAAAACATAAAAAATTCACTTTAAAAATAATATACAAAATATTTTCAAAACTCGGAATAATAACGAAAATGATTAAATTCTAAGTAAAAATGAACACTTCACATAAAACAGTAAATGTTGTCATCAATCCCAGTTTATTTATAATAATACTTTTAAAAATATTACCTTCTTTGTAGCATCATGCGTAACTCGTCAATCATCCACGATATCCCTTCAAATTCTTGAAGAAAGAATACAATCTTCTCCGGGGTTCATCACTTGAAATGGCCAAGTCGTCCATTTCCTTTTTACAAAATTTGTCTTGGGCTGAAAAAAATTAAACTTTCTTCCACTTATTTAATTCCTGATTCTCTAACCCCGCTGCACTTATGCGAAAGAGAAAATTTGCATAAGGAGTCGCGAAAAGGGTGAAGCCCCGGAATTCGATAAGAAAACCTGTTTTTTATTCATCCGGAATCCGGATACCCCTCCAGGATTTCTCGAAGGTGGCGAGAAATAAAAACAGCATCCGCGCACGCTCGATATCAATCTAGGAAGTGCACGTGCGTAAAAATCAATTTACACACGATTTGATGGCTCCTAAATTCCAGCGAAAAAAGCGCTACTTTGATTAAACTTCAATTTCATCAACGCGAAAAAATATTTTCAAATAATACTATTTAAACCAACAAATTATTTTCCTATGGTATAAATCATCAATTATAAGTAACTAGCGGCGAATGAATGCGCGTCAAGCGCGCGTTGAAGTGTTTGAACTTGTATGGGCTAACATTAAAAGTATAAACAATAGGGTGGGTCAAAAAAACAAAATTTTAGAAACCAAATTGGAATTTTGTGAAAAAGTAGCGTATTATAGGACTTTGAAAAAGTATAGCTAATTTGGATTTCAATCATGAATGCCTTGGTTTCGCGCGTTAACAAAAAAATATTTGAAAAATTCTTATTTTTGTAATTTGGATATTTCCGTAGATGTAATTTTTTAATTTCTGGAGGCTTTAAACGACTTCCAATCTCTTACGCATTACATGATCACCCTAATGAGAAGGTATCGATTTTATGTCAAATTTTTTTTTGTCAGTTTTCATCAAATCTCCACGTTTTGAGACCCCCCGAGTCATAAAAAAACATTTTCACGAAGATGTCTGTCAGTCTTTCTGTCTGTAGTCTGTATTCTGTAGGCACTATAATTTTTGAAAGATTGATTAGATTGGATTCTGCTTTGGCAGACTTTTTTATGACCTAAAAGGAAAGAACAAGTTCGTAAACCAGCTATTTTAGATGGAAATTCAAAAAGTGAGCGCATTTCCCAAAAATTTAGAGCTTTTTTTCAAGATTTTAAAATTCTATGTACGGCGTTTTATAGTACTCGGAAACTTGAACAATTTATCCTTATGACTTAGTTCGATGAAATGAAAATTATCAGATCGTTCATTTTTGAAAGCCCCCCAAGATTATCATGACAAGTTTTTTGAATTTTCTCGAAAAGTTGAAAATTCAAATTTTCATCATACAAAAAATAATTAAAAATCACAAACGCCTGTAAAATCACAAGAATCCAACGACCAAATTTGGACCATACCGAAGTAACAAAGAATTCTCCAAATGCAATCTAAAAAAATGGTTGAGAACAAAAATTTCGGACAAAACTAAAAAGAGGAAAGAAAAAAAAACTTAAAAATTCAATTTTGCGGTCAAACTATGCAAGAACATTAAAAGTAAAAAAAATTGAAGTTTTGTATAAACGACACAAGCTATGAAAAAGAGACAAAAGTTACTCTTGCAAAAAATAGCGAAGTCATTCAAATTTCTTACGAATAATTTTTGATAGGACACGTAGTTTTCATTTTAATCGTAAACAATAACTCAAGGTTCGAACTAAAATTAACAGACTAAAATTGCTCACCCTAAAAATATCTATAAATTTGTTATTAATCATTTTTAGATAGGATGAATAGATTTTCTTTCAGTCGTAAAAAATAAGATTAAAAATTAAAAAAATAAATTTTTGGAAAAAAAATTAAAAGACAAAAGTTGTTTAACTAAAAAATATCTGCAAGTTTGTTATAAATTCTGATTATAAAAACTGTTAAAAGTAAAAAAATGAACTTTTTGGAAAAAGGACACGAGATACAATAACATTTTATTTAGCAACTTTTTCGTTTAAATTACATCTACGTTGAATATAAAAAATTAAATTTATGGAAAAACGACACAAACTGCAGTAAAATGTTTAATAATAATTTTTATTTGAATAGAATGCGCATTTTTGAATGATAAAAATAACGCAGTAAAATACTTTTGTTAAAGAATAATAAAAAAGGAATTAAAAAGGAGATTTGTACATTATTTTTGAATATCTGAATAAGTACAAGCAGCCCGAGGAACAGAAATACATATATAATAAGACATTTTATATAATAGAGTTGAACATTATGTTGAAAAGTTTGCATTTTCGACATAAATATGACGACAAAAAAATGATGAAAAAAATGCCGAACGTTTCATAGATTTACATTATATAAAGATATTCCATCATGATACAATAAACAACCAAATTTGTTATAAGCAAATTATTCGCTGAAAATGTGTTTTCTATAAATTTCAATAATTTAAGGTTTTTTAAGTTATATTGCAAGAAATTTTAATGGAACCAATATTTTAATTTAAAAAAATTTCTTAAAACTAGTCTTGTTAACATTATAAACAAATTTAATAAACAAGTTCATTATTCATGCATTTGTTGTCAGAAAAACTCGTTTCTCTCGATGTGATTAATTTTTTAATTAGGAGCCTGATGATAATTTCAGAAAAATTCATAATTTTTTGATAAATTTTATGGTTTTTTCTGCAAATTTAATAAACAAATGCATTATTTGCATTATTAATAATTAGTTTTTTTTCAAACTCAGTACTTTACGATATGTTCAGTAACATTTGTTATTATTTGATTAATTTTATGTTTTTTTTAAACAAATTTAATTTAAAAATGCTTTGTTTCTGTAACATATGAAAAGTCGAGACACTCACGAGTCTGAAAAAAATTTCTCTCTCAGAGTTAATATGCTAATTCGCATACATTATGGTACGCGGCTTCACCAAGACATTATCTCATCTCCCTGAACCAAATTTTTATGATTATTCTTGTTTTAAACTATTCATATTTTAACAATCGTGAACTGATATCATTTTCTACGATGAGATGGGTCCTATTAATTAGGTGGATTGAAATAAACAGCTTGTTCAATGGCGACTGTTCTTCATTTGTTAATATCATTGGTCTGAAGTTAGGCAACAAAAACAACGCGTGCTTTTCTTTAGATGATTGTTTTTCTATCGTTTTTTATATCGTTTGGCCGGCAGAGGTGGGACAAAAACACCTCCAAGAATTATGACCAGTTTACAAAGCGTAAGAGCGTTTGAATTTTGATCCACATGTTTTTGTTTTGTCTCATTTAATTTTCGCGTTTCTTCACCAATGTAAATTCGTTGACAGTTTTTAGTAAAGCAGAAAACTCATTCATACTATTTATTTTACTATATTACGAAAATGGCATCAATTCATCATCAAAGTAAATATCAATTTGAAAATAAAGATATATAGCAATTCTTCTTCTTATAGTGTGACCAACTTCAAGTTTCTGTAAACCGAAAACTATATCCTTCATTATGGAGTAACTCCAGATTTCACAAGGCAAGTGACTGGCATCAAAATTTTTTTTCAATTCATTAAAACTAAATTTTCCGGTACATTTATTTTCAATTTTTCGCTTGAAGTCTCTAAACATTTCTGTAATAAAAAATTCATCGAAATTACCTTATTTTTTATATGATAAAAAATATAAATATTAAATATAA
>JAAAKG020096835.1:0-16063 GCA_010014905.2 Druon quercuslanigerum
ATTCATTTCTCACTCCCATCACCATTCCTCCCACTGCTCTGCCCTTTTTATTCTTCCTCTTTGCATTTTGAACTTGCTATTTGTAACCTCTTGTTAATCTTCCCCATCCCTTTTCATCTAGCCACGGCTCAATCATTATTACAACATCCCATTGTGTCAAATTTCTCATAAATTCCCTCTCCTTTCTCTCCCGTTCCTTCCTCTCCTAGTTTCCCTGCTGCTCATTTCTTACTAATTTTTCCCTTTCTTCATTCCAATCCCACCATACTTCGTCTATCTGTATCCTCCCATATTTAACTAAAGTTCTTCTTCCCTTTTTTCTTTCCTCTTCCGCTATTTTCCTTAACTTATATTGCATCCTCCTTTGTACCCATGTTAAATTCTCTATTTTCTCCACGCTCCCATATAACATCCTCTTCTTTGCCATTACTTCCCTCTTATCTTCTCATTTCTTTAGTTACACTAGTACCATTCTCTCCCCTCTTCGTTCTTTTCTTCCTATACTTCGCACTTTATCTATACTTTTGCATCAATCCTTTTCAGTACTTCTTCCACCCCTTCCTGCATATCCTTCCCCTCTAATCTTATACCCTTTATCACTATGTTTCTTCTTTGTTCCCTCTTTTTTTTCTATTCTTTGTGCTATTTTCCTCAGTCTTTCCTTCTCCGTATTCCCATTTACGCCCCCACCAAAATCCTAGTTCGAGCTTTCTATCTTTCTAATCCTACCTTGCATCTCCTCTACCTTTTTATTATTATGCTCCTGCTTCTCTAGCTTTTGCTCCAATGACTGCATCCTCTTTTCTAACTTTTCTCTTACTTCCTCCCATTTTTTCATTTCTTTCTTAAGTTCAGCCATTTCCCTCCTAATTTCTTTCCATAATTCCTCTCCTCTTTTTTTCCTGGGTTTCTTCATAAATTCAAATTACTTCCATCATGACTTCGCGAATTTCTTTTATTCTTTCCTCTTTTCTCTGTTCTTTGTATTCGTCACCGTTTCCTTAAGCCTCCTTACTATTTTCACACTTTTCTACCAAACCCTACTTTTCCGGCGGTGATCTGAGCATTTTTGGATATTTCAAGTTTTAATCTAAATCGTCCTTCTCTTCACTGCTTCTTCACTGCTTCTCTTCCTTTTGAAAAAAGGCTCAATCGATCCTACGCTTTTTGCTCTGAAATACCTTTATTTCAATTATGTAATTTTCGTAAGTTTATGTGATGTTGTGGAATGAGTATCTGAGTTCAATTTTAACAAGTATATTTAAAATTTTGTGAAATTAGTTGAAAAAGTTATTATTAATTCTAATTATTATAAAAAAATTAAGTAGAAATTATTTTAATGTATCAATTAAAATAATTGTTTGTTGATTTTTATGTATGAAACAGATTAATTGATTACCAGCTGATTGATTTTTTTGCAAAATATCAAACTTCACTAAAAATAATATATCTTTTATATTATTTAAAAAAATAAATAGTTATTCGAAAATTGGGTAAAGGATAAAATTTAATAGAAAAGTAAGCGCGCGCTCATGTTCGTATAGTAATTAGAAAAAGAGCGTTATTCTTAATCTCGCAAATTGTTATTTTTACACTCATTGTAATTATTATAAATAGAAAAAGACGTTTTATGTTGATCCATATTTTCCCCTTTTACACTGTCATCTTCTTTTTTTGTTCAAAATTTTTTTTAAATTTCAGGAATCGACTAATTAAGGAGATGTACGATGAAATTCAGTCGGAGAAATTAAACTTTAACAACCAAGTGGCTCTGGAAGAACAACAAAGTTCTTTGCGAGTAACGCAATTAGAAGAAACATTGCTTACAGTGTTCGAAAACGAAAAATCTTACATGGATTATATGTTGGAATCAAAAGAAATTGAGGAAGTTGGTTGACTAATTATTTTACTAATTTCCTCTTAAGAAATAATTTTCTCTTGAATTATAAATTTAGGTGATTCAGTTAAATTTAAGTTAATTAGCCTTATTATAAAATATTTATTTTTAATAAAATTCCAGTGGAAACAGTATATGAAATGTGATGGATTACCTGACACAGGAGTTTTGTTTGAATTAAACACCTTTCTTTATTTGTGGTCCTTGGAAGATGAACAAGCTAGTATGGAAACGGTTACAAAATATTGTGAAATAGTTATTTACGTGAGTGACTCATTTATAACTTCTTGAAATGATATACTCTGGAACCTGGAATTGAGAATAGTTTCGGACATGGCTTGCAGTGACCTTGATCCTAAGTTCAGGGAATCCAATGAAAGTACTGATGCCGTTCGTCACGCATGATTGAGCACAGCCTCTCTCTCTCTCTTTCTTTCTCTCTCTCTCTCGGTTCCGCGCTCCCCACACCAACAAAATTCCGAGGACATAAATTCTAGGAATATCGTGAATCCGGGGTTCTTAGTTCCAGGTTCCAGTGTATTTAAACGTTTTTAAATACGCGAAGACTTAAATTGAATGATAAATAAAAAACACATTTTCATAAATGACCGATACAGAAGCGGTTAGAGCCTTTCTTCTCTAGGTGAACGATAGATAGCAAATTAATAAATAATAATAAATACAGGTATAAAATTCATGTTGTCAAAGATTTCAATGATTTCACAAATAATACCACATATTTAAAACGTATTTTAAAGATTTTAGAAAAACTTGACTCTCCAACTTTTCAAATGTGCTGCAAAGATTTTGGATAGATTTAAAAGATTTTACAAAGGCATAAATGCTTTTTCAAAGATATCAAAGATGTAAGAATAATTTCAAATATTTTAAACAGATTAAAAATATTGCACAAAAAATGTAATTATTTCACTAAAATTTCCGATAGATAGTGGACAAAGATTTCACAAATATCATCAGATTTTTCAAGATTGTTTTAAATAATTCGCAGATTTTTCAAGGCTACAGAAAGATTTTACAACAATTTTATAAAGATTTAATGATTTCTCAAAGATTACAAAGATTTAACGAACACTTTAATTATTTTATTAAAATTTCCGATACATTTCGAAGATTTCGCAACGATTTCAGTAATTTCATTAAGATTTTAATGACTTTTTAAAGATTGCAAAGATTTCACAAATGTCAAATATTTCGCAAATATTTTTAACAGATTTAAAAGATTTCACAAAGACTTTAATAATTTGACAAAATTTCCTATATATTTTAAATATTGTGCAAAGATTTTAATGATTTTGCATCGATTTCAATAATGTCACAAATATTACCGAATGCTACAAAATTATTTTGCCAAGATTTCTGAAGATTTGTAATATTTTGCAAAGATTTTGGATAGCTTTAAATGATTATATAAAGAAATAAATCATTTCCCGATGATTTCAATAATTTCACAAATATTACAGTTATTTCAGAAATATTTCCGGAATTTCAAAGATTTCTAAAAACTTTAGTCATTTTTACAAACATTACCAAAGAATTCATACATTTTTCAAAGATTTCGGATAAATTAAAAATATTTTACAAAGGCTTAAATTATTTTTGAATGATTTGGCAAAGTTTTAAAGATTTTTACAATTATCTTAAAAATAATTTAAAGATTTCCAAAGATCAACAAAAATTTTAATGATTTAAGAAAGATTTCAAATATTTATCAAAGATTTGAAGAATTTCACAAGTATTATCAAATATTTCTAAAACTTTTAACCATTTTCTATGGATTTGACAACGATTTCAAATATTTCGCAAAAAGTTTGGATAGTTGTACAAGTTCGCACAAAAACTTCAATGATTAAGCAAAGATTTGAACAGTTTGAATAATATATCAAATACTTTTAAAATATTTTCAAAGGGTTTCAATGATTTCCCAAAGATTTCAAAGATTGGGAATATTTCGCGGAGATGTCAAATATTTAAAAAGTTTCAGAAAGATTTCACAAAGATTTCAATGGTTTTCTAAAGATTTCTAATATTTCATGAATATTCCCGGGTAGATTTAAAAGATTTTAATGATTTCCTAAAGATATCGCAAAGATTCTAAATATGTTGCAAAGATTTCTGATACATTAAAGAGATTTCACAGACTTCAAAGAATTAAAATATTTCAAGACGATTTCAATTGTATTTTGTGCCACCTCAAAATAGAGCAACTTGTAGTTGTCCTACTTTGTTCTTGCGTTGCCGCAGTTTCAAAGATGAAAAAAACAAAACAAAAACCAGAACCCACTGAGTCCCCCTCCGGTTCCTTCTTAAAAAACTCAAAAAAACAGCAAGATCAACTTTTAAATTGTTGAAATTCGGATTCAAGTCATGATGCTAGCGCCACGCAGTGAAAACCTCAAACAACGCTGCGATGCAAGTGAGAGCAGTCAAGCAGTGTCCTAGATGTTACGAGACGTAAAATGTAAAAATGAAAAATTTAAAAACTCCAACGAAATTTTTACAATCTACTTGATGATTTAAAATGTTGGCTTCAATTTGCCAATTTTGATTTTTCAACTTCGCGCGCAACATGCTACTTGAGCTATTATGGATGAACTTGAAGTCATCTTCAGTAGAAGTTATTGATATTTAAAAAAATTTTTAAAAGTACAAAAAAAGTATTGCGATCACTGTGTCAGATTCTAATGAAAATTTTTACGTAGAATCCAAATTTCATCAATTTAAAAGTTGATCTTGCTGTTTTTTGAGTTTTTTAAGTAGGAACCGAAGGGGGACTCAGCGGGGTCTTTAAGGGTTCCTTTGCACGTTTGGCTACTTATTCTCTTCTTTGTGCAAGAAGTGTGTAAATCCTTTCGAGATAGGTAAACATAAATGGAGTTCGCAGAGATACAGTAGTGATTCGTCTGTTGACGAAGATTATTCGCGCGAATTGTTTGAACTGATCAAGAAATTGAAAACGAAACGAAGGAATTAGCGCTGCCATCGTAGGAGGTCTGCTTCATCATCTTCGTCCAGAGATTCGAGTGTATCAGGTATTACCCGCCATCTTAAACCCAGTGGCCTAAGAGGTCTCTCCTCTCAGAAACGATCTGGGTCTGGCCCATTGCGCATCCAATGGCTGTTAACCATTATGGAAAAATATTTTTCCTTGGGTGAATCGTTTTTCCATCACAGAGGCTCTTAACCTGTAGATAAGAATGTTATGATTGAGACGCTTTAACAGGCTTTCTTTGCCAATACCTTTTTTTGCAAATTAGAACTTTTTTTTTTAAACAGATCGAGGTAGCCGTCGAAAAAAGCGAAGGTCACGCTCTACTTCAAGAAATGGCGTATACTCTACTTAAATTTCGGTGCCGGAATTAGACCATCCACCATCTTTTGAAAGAAAATTAGGGCCACCGCTTTTGAATTTGACACCCCCGGCAAATATCTCGAGTGTTCGCGAGGTACAACAGGGGATGGCTGAAGCTGCTGATTCGTAAAATAAGAAAACTAAAGAAGGCGTTCTTAATTTTCTTGGAAAACGTTGTCTGGAAGACATGGCCCTTGCGCCGGCTATCCTAGCTATCTTTACTAAAAGCTGAAAACACCCTTTCAAGGAACGAGAAGATCCTGTCAAAGCAAAAGACTTTGACAGCTAGAATTTCTGATATAGGAAAATCCATTATAACGCTTGTCCAAAGGGATGACGATCAAGAAGGGGAAACTATGGGTCCTCTAATTGAGAACCTGAGTAAGGATCGTCACTTGCTCACTAATCTACAATACGGGGAGTCACAAATAAAAAAACTTTGATCATCGCTAATATGGATCCTTCTTCAAGGGAGTCCCTAAAAGCTACAAAGATGGAGCAGTTTATATTTAGAAAGGATCTGCCAGAGAGTTTGAAATCTGTTAAACTGCTCGAGAATTCGGCTTGCAAAATCTCAGACGTCAGGGACATCATAAAACGGGAAAGGCCCGCCTCCTTAACAAATCTAACAGGACTACAACAAGAGACCGTACAAGAGCACGAGGAGATATTAGAAGTTTCTGCTCTAACCTCAGACCTGCGAATTTGATCTTGGATAAAGGGTTATAGGATAACCTTCTCTTCTCCTCCTTGCCAATTAAAGCCTGTCCATAAACTCAAGTGGGACAAAAGAGAAATATATAATATCATGTCGCTTATCTCTCAACTTCAAGCGTAAGGAGCAGTAGAAGAATGTAGTCCGCAAATCATCAATTTATTTCGAACTTCTTTCTTCTGCGAACACCTGATGGGTCTCTCAGGTTTATTTCAAACTCTTAAAGGTCTAAATGAATTCATCCAAACAGAGAATTTTAAACTCGAAGACTACAGAATAGCTGTCAGTCTTGTGGGTAAGAACTGTTTTATGTCAACTCTAGACTTGCAGGACGCGTATTATTTAGTATCAATACATGTATCGGACGGAAAATGTTTAAGATTTGAATTTAATGGACAGGTCTATCAATTTACTTGTTTTCGGTTTGGCCTTTGTACAGCCCCTCAAGTGTTCACGAAACTAATGAAACCTGTGGTTTCTTATCTACGAAGATTAGGATATACACTCAACTTTCAGTTAAGTCGAAGCTCAATTATGTCAACGATCAGATATATCAAAACGCACCGCCCAGTTATTTCACATTTTACATCTCCTCCAATTAGCAACACTTGACACTTAGCAGCACAGGCACAGATACACACGGCACAGATACACACGGCACACGTATAAAGCGCACTCGTTTATCTTCTCCGCTCCAATAGACATTGGTGGGGTTAAGGAGCACGTTTCAAAGGCTTTGACTTAACTGGAAGTTGAATATAGTTCGGTCCTTTATTTAGATGACTTTCTTCTTTTTGGATATACATATCAGGATTAATATGTATCTGAAGGATTGAAGTGAATTTAAAGACAACTAAAGAGTTATTACAAAGCTTAGTGTTCATTTTAAATTTAAAAAAGAGTCAGTTAAATCCCGAACAGAGATGTAAGTTCTTAGGGTTCATTTATAATTTTAAATCTACGACATTAGAACTCCCCCCTGAGAAGCCATCTCATATTCAGAAACAGCTAGAGATCTTTAGTTAAGCTTTTTAGTGTATCATAAGTTTTCGCAACGTTCTTAGGATCTATAGTATCTTGCTGTCTACCTATTAAATACAGCTGGGCCCGAACAAAGGATTTAGAAAGACAAAGATTTCTGGCATTAAGAGAATATGGAATATGGTGGCTTGAAATGGTGGCAATCGACTATCTTATCTGATAATAGCAACATTGAAGGTCTTCAGTTTCACTCAGAAATTTTTTTCAATGCTTCTAAGTCAGGGTGGGAAGGTATATGTGGTAATCAAAAAGCTAGTGGGTTCTGGTAAATGTCTGAATGTATGCTTCGCATTAATTTCTTAGAACTCAAAGCCGCCTTCTTTGGGGAAACTTTATTAAGAAGAGATAATACAACTGCCGTGTCGTACATTAAGATAATGGCGGGTGTACAGTACGAGGACTTAAATAATATCTCAAAAGAGATTTGGCAACGGCGCGAGGAGCGCAATATTAGGATTTTTGCTTCCTATATTTGTTCATAAGATAATTTTGAAGTAGAGGCGGTAGATGCTTTTACCTTGGATTAGAGTTCGGTTTTCTTTTATACTTTTCCGCCGTTCAGAATAATATTCAGAACTCTTACAAAAATTAAAAGTGGCCAGCACTGGTATCTGTTATTTTATTCACTAATGATTCGCAAACCAATTAAATTTAATCTAAATATAAATCTTTTGATTTTGTCTGATAGGAATCCTCATATTCTTTAGAAGATCTTTAACCTGTTGGCAGGCTGGTTATCCTGGAGGCGTTCCCGAGACGATGAGCCCCAGTGAAATCGTTGGAAGTCATGACTGGCTCGAAGTTCGTCTTCGATAAAAACTTATGACGTGGCTCTCAATAATTGATAGAGATTCTCTGCCTAGAGATCGATTGAATTGTTTAATCCTTAGTTAGCAGACTCACTAGCTTCTCTAACCAACGAATTTGATATGGGTTGTCATATAGCTCCATAAGCCCAACAGGATCGGAATCTCATTAATCTTAGACTCGGAAGTCGTGAAGGACGTTAGAGTGAAACGTTTTTTTTAATAGCGTTTCCAGTTTGCGACCTTCTAGATCAAGTTACGAGAGGACCTGGGATTCAAAAATAGTATTATATTATTTTTTAGAAATACCTCCAAATGAGAAGCTTAGGTTGAAAGAATTATCGAAGAAATTAGTAACATTACTAGATCTCATAACTGGTCACGGAATGCAAAAATTTCCATTGGTTAAGGTTGTTATCATTAGAGATGGAGGAACGGCAATTGAAATTCAGATTCCCGACCGCATTAAGACATCAAATAAAAATACAATACAGCCTAGCCCTACCTTTTTAATATGCAAAAAAAATATGTGCAGCTGCAGATTCAAGGAGCTGTCTTGTAAGATCTAGACCGTTACGTGATGTACAGGAATGTTCATTTAATTCCAAAAGCATTACGAGGCTGTTTCTTCGCAAACTTTAAGTCGGTGGATTAAAGAAACCTTACTTGAGCGCGGTAGCGATACCGATATTCTTTCAGCTCAGAGTACAGGATTTAAAATTAATTAGAAAGTGGGCAGGTTGGACAGGTAGGTCTCAAATATTCGTCAGATTTTACGAGAGAGAGATTGTTAAGGATAACCAGAAATTTGCTAGGTCTAGCTTCGAGGGTTAATACAACACTTAATTTTAGTTTCTGTTCAAATAAAGAATATATTCATAAGGAATTTTTCGAATAAACTTCTCGGAATGTAATAAAATTTTTAATAATTTTTTTTATTGGATTGTTTGCCGCGAAACACAAATAAATAATTGAACGAACTACCTGTAAGTGAAGTTCTATTCTAAGTGTATAGGCTCCACCGAAGAACAGATCAGTCCCACCCGGAATATAAATAAACTGGTCCTTTAACTAAATTTTTAATTCTTAATTATGCCCTATTAATAAAGGTTACGACCATTCTTTAAAATAATGAGTAGGTTAACGTGCAAAGGAAGCAGGAGTGCAGGATAATTTAGAGAATTATTATTTTCAATTTCATAAGTGAACTGTATAGAATTATCAATGCTGTTGAAAATATTTACGAGATCTAAAATTATGTTGGCTGGTATGATTAAGAAAATATCATTTACATATCTTTTATATATAATTAGTGTAAAATTTAGTTTTTCTAATGCTCTCTTTTCAATATCTTCTGACACTAAATTTGAAACAATTGGTGACAGAGAAGATCCCATCGGGCAAATTGACAGTTGTATGTAAAATTTATCGTTAAATGAAAATACTGTATTATTAAAAACAGTTCTAGTTGCTATCTAGATTTCGTTTTTTTAAATTTTTTTTTAAGTTACGAGGTAAATTTAATTATTCTTCTATGCAATCCAAAGCCAAATCTAACGGGATAATATCAAACATCAAAACAACTTCAAGAGAAACTAAAGAATGTGTTTGCGGTACTTTAATATTTTTTAAATTATTAATAAATTCCCAAATATTTTTAAAAATGTAATAGTGTTTCCTGAAATTGGTTTTAAAATGCTTGATAAGAACTTAGCCAAATTATACATGGAAGAACCAACAGTTGAAACAGTTAATCTCCAATTCAAACCTGGTTTGTTTACTTTGACAAAGCATAACCTATAGCAACAACACTGCTATGTGTTTTAAATATAAAGGCCTATAATATCCTTGCAGTTGTTTTTAACAGTGGGAACTAAACTAGTTAAAAAATTTTTATATAAATGTTTGTTTTTCAAAATATTCTCAATAGTTTGATTATAATTGCGTCTTCAACCGTGATATTGCCTTTGTTTAGATCATTAATATATTTCCAAATATTTAAAAAATATTTTTAATATTCGACAAAGATTTTAGTGCTTTTCCAAAGATTTCAAAAAATTGACAAAGATATCGGGTAGATTAAGAAGATGTCACGAATAGATCAATTATTTCCAAAACACTTTAGGTAAATTTTTGGAAAAACTTGAACGATCTAATAAATGTTTTTATTAATTAATTATTAGTTATTACCTTGCCCCTCCCTTAGCGATTGCTACTATGACTTTTTACCGCAGGTGATATTTTTTTTATTTCCTTAGAGAAAGTGATGTATTCGACAAATTTTGTGAATGCAATAAAATTCATGCAACAACTTCATTTATCCTTAGGATACAACTTTTTTAAAAAAATTGACACTACCGTCGGAAATTATGAGATCGATTGACGCACGCATTATTAAAAATCACTGCTGGCTTTGAACCACGATAACTCAGCGAAAAAAAATTATAGGGCTTTTAAAAAAACCAGTTGGAAACCCTATGAAATTTCACGTCCAGTAATGTCAAGCAGATTTTTTTTTAATCTGTTGAAAAGAATAGAGTACGTGATAAGATTTTTTTTAAAAAAACTGTAGATTTTCTAAAATTTGTTACCACGATTTTAACTTATAGCATGACCTAAGAAAAATGTTGCAAATATCTGAAAATTATACAACATAGAGCCTTAAATTTTATATTTAACTTAAGCCAAAGAAACTTTAAAAATCTTGATCGGTTCCCGAGATACGATTAAAAATGTTCAATCGCATCTGAGTTCAGTTTTAGACGACGGTCACGCTTCTCGGCCGATCTGCTGCTCGCCTTCTTCTTTGAGGAAGGACCGAATAGGCCACGCACAGAGGTGGTGCTTGATTTGGGCTCCCTTATAGTTTTCATTCTGCTCATCAATAATTTTTAGTTCAAATTATTATAAGTTTTCAAATTTAATCATTGTTGTTTTTAAATTGTTTACAATTATTTTAATTTATAATTATCCCCATATTAAAGAATGAAAAATGATGAACAGTTATTTTTATCCCTAAAATTTTTATTAACTAGAATAATAATGTATAATATATAATATATAATATATAATAATAGTAGATATATTGTTACGAAAGTAAACTATTTTTAAAACGAATTAAGCAGCTAAATTCTAAATAAATTATTTATATAAAAAACGCTTAAAAATATTAAAAGTGAATTATAATGGAATTTTTCCAAAATAAATTAAATACAAAACAGTGCGTAGGTGTAATAAAAATAATATTTATAACTTCTAATAAGTAGTTTATTATTTTACTTTTCAAAAACATTTTTCTTACATAAACAAGTCGCTCATTATTTAATTTTTCGATTATGAAAATTACAAAATAAGGCCACAATCAAGTACCACCTCTGTGCGTGGCCTATTCGGTCCTGCCTCGAGGAAGGAGGCGAGCAGCAGACAGGCCGACAAACGTGATCGTAGAATAAAACTCAACTCAGATACGATTGAACATTTTTAACCGTATCTCGCGAACCAATGAGGATTTTTTAAGTTTCTTTGGCTTAAATTAAAGATAAACTTTTAGGCTCTATGTCGTATAACTTTCAGATTTTTGCAAAAATTTTCTTAGGTTAAGCTAAAAGTTGAAGTAGAGGTACAAAATTTTAGACAATCTATAATTTTTTTAAACTTACCACGTGCTAAATTATAAATAAATTAATTATGTAAACAACGCTCAAAAATATTAGAATTGAATAATAATGGAATTATTATTATATATTATTATAACTCTAAGCTCTATTTAATGTTTTACAATTTTCCTTCATGGTTTACTATATATAAATTCGTTTTCTTGCACCTTTCCATCGTAAATTTTCACGATTTTTCATACTCCAACTTTTTCGGAAATATAATTTCCATTACACCTACGAACTGTTTTATATTTAATTTATTTTGGAAATTCCGTTATTATTCACTTTTAATATTTTTGAGTGTTTTTCATATAAATAATTTATTTATAATTTAGCTGCTTAATTCGTTTGAAAAATAGTTTACTCTCGTAACAATATATGTACACTTTTATAAATATTCTAGTTGATAAAAATTTTAAGAAATAAAAAAAAACTGTTCACTTTTTTCTTCTTTAATATGGGGATAATTCCGAATTGAAATAATTGAAAATAATTAAAAGCAATAAATAATTTAAAAAATTTACAATAATTTGAAATAAAAATTACTGATGAGCAGAATATAAAGTACAAGAGAGCCCCAATCAACCACCGCCTCTGTGCGTGGCATATTAGGTCCTGCCTCAACGAAGGAGGCGAGCAGCAGACCGGCCGGTAACCGTGATCGTCGACTGAAACTCAACTCAGATACGATTTAACATTTTTAATCGTATCTCGAGAACCAATAAATATTTCTTAAATTTCTTTGGCTTAAATTAATGAAAAAATGTGAGGCTCTATAGCGCATAATTTTTAGATTTTTGCAACAATTTTGCTAGTTTATGCTGAAAGTTGAAGTCGAGGTACAAAATTTTAGAAATCACGTGCTGTATTCTCTTCAGCAGATCAAAGAAAATCTGTTTGACATTACAACACGTGGAATTTCATAGGCTTTCTAACTCTTTTTTTGGAATGCCCTATAATTTTTTTTCCCTGAATTATCATGGTTCAAATCCAGCAGTGATTTTTAATAGTGCTTGCGTCAATCGATCTTATAAATTCCGACGGTAGTGTATGTTAATTTTTTTTCTAATTCACCTACAGATTTAAGTAGCCCTAAGCCAATAAAAAAATTAATTTGGTCAAAAACAAAAAGAATATTTCTTATATTTTGTCTTAGAAAACAATATATTTAATTCCTATAGAATTACGTGACATAAGCAGTCTTAGACTGTCCTATTTTATGAGAAGTCAGTTAAATAGTAAAAAAATATTTTCATGAATTCTACATTTAAGTAGGTTTCAGATAATTTTCTAAAAAGTGTGACGAAAAATAAATTTATTACCATTTTTAATGGATTCCGGCCCACCGTGACCAAGTCGTGGTTGCTGAATAAATTTAGCCTGTACTTAGAAGTGATTATATTTACAGTTGCTGTCTAAATTAGAGGACAAAATTAAATTTCCGACAATGTATTCTTCCAGTTACATCAAAGATTGTAAATCAGTAAGTTTTCCTATTTTAGAATTGATTCCGCAAATTAGTATCAGCTGTCATAGTGGTCATAGTAGTCATTGAAATTAATAATTAATTAAAATAATCTAGATTATACAAGAGCTTCGAAACAAACTTCAGTTTTGGATAGACGCAGCAAGTTACCGACTTTTGCGACAAATCGAAAAGGATATGACAAGACAGGATTTGAAAAATTCCAGATTTATTCAGAAATCAAATGAACTTGTGTGTTGTGTTTGGGCTCTTATAAGATTGCCGATCACTATAAAAAAAATTGCAGAAAAAGATAGGTGATGTTAGATGAAATTTTTTCGCCGATACCAACGGGGTGTCCACAAAATACGTTAACAATTTAAGGGGGGGGGGTAGCACCAAAAACTACTGCCAGGCGCCAAATTCGCCGAGGGCAATTCAAAGTGAATTTAAATAATTAAGTAAAATAAGAATAAAAATATTTAGATTAAATTAAAATTCACTTAAAAATCACAGTTGATTAATAACGTGGGAAGTTTGAAAATCATCTCCATATTTCAGATATCACACTCTTTTTCGTATTTCCCTATTTTCCTCTTTTTTAATGATTTTTTTTGTGTTCTTGATTGAAAGTTATACTAATTTCTTAAAAAATAATTTTTCTTGTTAAAGATTCATCTCTTTGGTTGAAAATGTAACTATTTTGCTGAAACTTTGTTTGTACGTTTCGTGCGTGATGCTTTTTCAATTTTAGTTAACATGGAAAATCACGTATTTTGTAAACTGACCCTTTTGTTGAAAATTCGTTTTTTTTTGTTACGAATCAATTTTTTGAACTATAACTTTAAATGCCATTTTTTACATAAAATTTATCTCTTTAATGTAAAATTGATTTAAAATTAACTTTCTTGTCTGAAATTTCTCTTTTCTGGTACAAAAGTCAACTGTTTCTTAAGATGCGGACTTTAAAGCTATACATTTTTTTTTAATTCAATTTTTTTTACAAAATTAATTTTCACGGTCAGGATTTATTTATTTTGGTTGTGGATTCAATTATTTTGCTTAATGTTCGTTTTTTGTGTGGAATTAAATTGGTTGATAAATGTATTTTTTGTTGAAAATTAATTGTTCCAATTGAAAATTTAGCGATTTCATTTTTGGTTGAAAACGTATAATTTTTGGGTAAAACTGTAACTATTTTGTTGAAGATCAATCTTTCTCTATTCAAAATTGACTATTGCGTTAAAAATTAGTATTGTGATAAAAATTCAGCTTAGTGTTTTAAAAAATCAGCTATATCTGTTTAAAAATTCAACTTTTTCGTTGACTCAACTCTTTTGTTAAAAATTTGTCTGTTTGTATTAAAAATATTTTATTTTATTTAAAAATTAATCTTTTCGCTGAAAATTCGACTTTTTGGTTCAGGATTGAACTATTTTGTTAAAAATTTGTCGTTTTTGTGGCGATTTCATGGTCATTTAGAAACCTATATTTTTTGTTGCAAATTGCCCTATATGATTGAATTTTTTTCTTTTTGTGAAAATTGTTGAAAAATCCAGCCATATGGTAAAAACTCAACTTTCTTGTGGATAATTCAATTGTTTTCAAAGAAAATCGTCCTTTTGGCTTGAAAATTGACCTATTTGCTTAAAATTTCCATTATTTTGTTGACAATTCGTCATTTTTTGTTAAAAATACATCTCTTTTGTAAGAAATCTGTTTTTGTTGATAATTAAACTTTTTTCGTTAAAAATTTAACACATTTCGACCTAAAATCTTAGAAACGTAAAGGGTGAAGTATTGAATTCAATATGGTATATATAGGAAAGAGTGGTCCTAAGTCGGCACTGGTGACAATTCGTCATTTTGTGTTCAAAATACATCTCTTTTGGCAGAAGTCTTTTTTGTTGATAATTGAACATTTTTGTTAAACATTCAACACATTCAGACCTAAAATCTAAAAAATCTAAGGGGTGGAGTATTGAGTTCAATATGGTATATAAGAAAAGAGTGGTCCTAAGTCGGCACTGTTGATTTTGCGCGTGGCTTTTATTTGGCAGCGTGAGTGAGGTATACATTTTCCGTGCAAACGGAATTCCATTTTCTTGCATCCTTGTGAAGTAGCTTCATGTGAGTAAATATTTTGAAAAGTCTAATCGATTACATGCGTTGGTTTCTGTGTTCTGTGTGGCCTTCGCTTCAAAAGGTTTTTTTTATTCGGATTTTTTATATGCATAACAGCATTAAATTTTTAAAAATTCGTATTGGTCCTGAGTGGACACTAAATAGGTGGTCCTGACTCGGCACCTTTTTTGTTGCTTTTGTTGTGATTTGTGTATTATTTTAATATGTTTCAAATCCACGTTACTCGTCTCTTCCGGATTTTTTTCTTACTTTGGTTGTGTTTTGACTGTATATTGTTTGTCTCTGTTAGATGTCCTTTTATTTTCTATTTTTGCTTATTGAAAATATTCTCTTTAATGCAAATAGTTCAAATTTGTCCATTTCCTCTTCAAGGTTATATAACCGGCCCTCATTCTTAAAATTGAGCGGAACAATTATGTGTCTTCTCCCGATTCGGGGGTGCCGGCTTAAGACCACCATCTTGAGAAATATCATAAATCGACTTTTTCAGTTTGCGCTGCAGCAAAAATCATTCCACACTTCTCTGAATGCGATAGAATTGTAGAGAAAGAATGCCTGTACCTGAGCAAAGCCAATAAAACTCCATTAAACTCTTGTTATCCTCTGTTTTTGACGACAACTCTTATTGTGCCGACTTAGGACCACCGTACTCTACATTCAGTTGATTTAAAAGGGTTGATTCCTCTATTTACGTAAAAAAATCACCTTATCTCCCCTGTTTCAAAAAATTTGTTAATTTTAAGTATAATAATTTAATATTTTTAATTGTTCTCGATTAAGCGTTGAATTGCATTGGCAACTGAACCTATTAAGAGGGAAAAAACGCAGAATGAATATTGTTAACGTAGTTTGAGGGTTGTCCCTAAGCTTTTTTAAAATAAAATTATTTGCATACACTACCGTCGGAAATTATGAGATCGATTGACGCAAGCACTATTAAAAATCACTGCTGGCTTTGAACCATGATA
>JAAAKG020096846.1:0-16063 GCA_010014905.2 Druon quercuslanigerum
TTTACTTTGTGGTGCAATGGAGCGCATTTGGGGTGCAATCGAATGGGTTTGTATGAATGTAAAAACATGTGGTGGGGTGGCTACTGACACGGACCTGTTATTAAGGGTTACGTTGGTTTCTGAACTTGACAGTTTAGAATTTTTTTTATCAAATTTGCTTTTTGTCTGATGATTCTCATTTCAAGTCTATTTCAATCCACAAATCGAGCTTTTTTTATTACATTGGTGGATCAAACTGAAGTGGGATTGTTTTGTTGAATAAACTGTTTTAATACCGAATTGTGTCCTAAATCGAATCCTAGTTTTTACGGTGTTGTCCAATATTCGCAGTTAAAGTAATAATCTAGAATTCATCGATTGAATTGTTTTTTTTATGATTGAAGTGCAACGTATGGGTAAAACTTTACCCAAATTTGCTCTGAATTGTAAAAATGTAATATGAGTACAGTTTATTGTAGGTTAGGTCTATGGCCTATTTGCGTAATTAGCCATTTCGGTTTGAAATCCAAATTTATTTTTTGATAACTGAAAGAAGGTATCATGTCTTATAATTGAGATTCGAAAAATACTGCTAAACTTACTTTGATTTTGTGCAAAATGAAATTATCTGAGTTGTTATCGTGAATGTCAATAAAGTTTAATATATGCTTAAGATATTAATTTTAATAAACATTATTATTTTAAATTTAATACTTTTTCTTACAGTGAAGATCATTAAAAAAATCCGTGCGTCATTGTAAATATGTTTAGAACAATTGAAAAGCGAAGTACCGAAACCTTCTAGTTCTTCATTACTCAAAAAGAATAAATTAAGTACATAAATCAAGAATCTAAGGAACATAATTTGGACAACCACCATAAAATGTTCCAATTGCAATCTGAAAAAAAAATTTTTTTTCTAAAAATGAAAAGAAAAAATTGTTTCTTTGGACAAAAATAAAAAATAGGAAAGAAAAATCAGAAATCAACCAAATCTCTTTTTCATTTCTTTCGTGTTCTTTGTTATAATAATTATCAAACCACTTTTTTAATTTTGTCAAAAGAAAGAATTTTTTCTTTTCACTTTTAGGGAAAAAATAAGATCAATTTTTTTTTAGATTGCTATACGAACATTTTATAGTAGTTGTCCAAATTTGGTCGTTTGAATCATGGTTTTAGTTTCAAGAATTCTGTCTGATGATAATTTAAATAAAGAAGACGAAATACATAAAAAAGAGAAGGAAGAGAATTTGGTTGGTTGCCTTCTCATTTTGCGTTCCTCCTTCTTATTTTTGTCCAAAGGAAGAATTTTTTTCTTTTTTAAGGATATAAAAAGATGATTATTATTTTTTTCAGATTGCAATAGGAACATTTGATGATGGTTGTCCGAATTTGTTCGTTCCATTTTTGTTTTAGTTTCAGAAATTCTGCACATTAACTTGATAATTGAACGTTAAATAAGATTTTAAATTTGATTTAAATCTCATTGAAATTTCCTAAATTTTAATTTAGCCTGTTTGCCTCGTGAACTTTCGGTTGAGTCGTGGGTGTCTATTCTTATATGTCAGGAAGAGAGTATTGTGATAGCGTTGTCGTTCCTGCCTGCTGAACATATTATTTTTATTTTATTTTTTTGTCTTGAGACGAATGCTATATGAGTGCCGAAACTTCGGTGATTATTTTTCAAAATGTTTTTTGTTTTGGTTTGATAATGATATAAATAAAGAAGACGAAATAAATAAAAAAGATACAAAAGGGGATTCGGTTGGTTGCTATCTTATTTTGCTTTCCTCCTTTTTATTTTTTTCCAAAGAAAGAATTCTTTTCTTGTCTTCTTTAAGGAAAGAATTTCTTCAGATTGCAGTAGGAATATTTAATAATGGTTGTTCAAAATTATTTTTCGTTTGATTTTTGGTTTTAATTTCAAGAATTCTGCCCAATAACTTGATTATTAGACGTGAAATAGGATTTTATATTTTATTTTATTCTCATTTCAATTTCCTAAATTTTAACTTAGCCTGTTTGCCTGTTGAACTTTCAGTTGAGTCGTGGGTGTTGATTCGTAGGTGTCAGGCAGAGAGCATCGTGGTTGCGTTGCTGTTCCTGCTTGATAAGCATTATATTTTTTTTTTATTTTTTTTTGAGACGAGTGTTATGTGAGTCACGAATCTTTGGTGATTACTTTTCAAAACGTTTTTGTTGTGCTTTGATAATGATTTAAATAAAGAAGACGACATAGATAAAAAAGAGAAGGAAGGGGATTTGGTTGGTAGCCATCTCATTTTGCTTTCCTCCTTTTTATTTTTTTCCAAAGGAAGAATTTTTTTCTTTTTAAGGAAAAAAAAAGATTATTACTATTTTTCATCAGATTGCAATAAAAAAATTTGTTGGAGGTTTTGCAAATTTTTTTGCTTAATTCTTGGTATTAGTTTCAGAATTTCTGTACTTTAACTTGATTATTGGACGTCAAGTAGGATTAAAAATTTTATTTTAATCTAATTTAAATTTCCTAAATTTTAATTTTGCCTGTTTACCAGTTAAACTTTCAGTTGAGTCGCGAGTGTTGATTCTTAGGTGTCAGGCAGAGAGCATTGTGGTTGCGTTGTTGTTCCTGCCTGCTAAAAATTTTTTTTTCTTCAGACGAGTGCTATATGAGTGCCAAAACTTTAATGATTATTTAAAAAAAAAATTTTGTGGTTTGATAATGATTTAAATAAAGATGACAAAATAAATAAAAAAGGGAAGGAAGGGGATTCGGTTGGTTGCCTTTTCATTTTGCTTTCCTCCTTTTTATTTTTGTCCAAATGAAGAATTTTTTTCTTGTCTATTTTAAGGAAAGAAAAAGATTTTTTTTCAGATTGCAATAGCAATATTCGATGATAGCTGTCCCAATTTGGTCGTTTCATTCTTTGTTTCAGTTTCAGGAATTCTGCACATTATCTTGATTATTGGACGTTAAATAGGATTTTAAATTTGAGTTTAATCTCATTTAAATTTCCTAAATTTTTATTATGTCTGTTTGCCTGTTGAACTTTCAGTTCAGACGCGGGTGTTGATTTTCAGGTGTCAGGGAGAGAGCATAGTGGTTGCGTTGCTGTTCCTGCCTGCTAAACAATGTATTTTAATTTTTTTGTCTTGAGACGAGTGTTATATGAGTACCGAAACTTTGATGATTATTTAAAAAAAAAAAATTTCTGGTTTGATAATGATTTAAATAAAGAAGACGAAGTAAATAAAAAAGTGAAGGAAGAGGATTTGGTTGGTTGCCTTCTCATTTTGCTTTCCTCCTTTTTCTTTTTGTCCAAAGGAAGAACTTTTTCCCTTTCTTTTTTAGAGAAAGAAAAGGATAATTTTTTTTCAGATTGCAATAGGAACAGTTTATGAAGGTTGCCTAAATTTGGTCGTTAGATTCTTGATTTTAGTTTCAGGAATTCTGCACAGTATCTTGATTATTGGACATTAAATTGGATACTTAAAATTTTTTTTAATTTTCTGCATAATAACATTGTTTATAAGATCTAAAAGAATATTTGGTTTTGAAAGACTGGAGATTACAATATTTTATTTTGTCAGAAATAAATTAGGTCCATATTATTAACTATAAAATAATCCAACTTATCACAAATGTATCGGGTCGTTCAGCGTATAATCTTGTCGATGAAGTAAGCAGCTCTACAAATTTGGCGAAATTTGTATATAATTACGACTATGATTTTTTCCATACCACTGATGGCCACTTTCCCCTACAAAATCAGAACAAAAATCTTCAGTTAATCCAAGCAGAAACCAGACTTCTTTTCCCGTAACGCTGACGACACTTTTGTCATCGGACGACATGTACTAGATGAACTACATAAGGTTTTTGATTTCATTAATCTATTGAACCCTCATATCCAGCTCACCAAGGAAATGGAACTAAACGGAAAATTGCCTTTCTTGGACGTACTTGTTTACAAAAGATCTGCTAATACATTAGTACATGAAGTTTACAGAAAACCCACGCATACAAACTCATAACCACATATATCAAAAATTATCGGTCATCAGCTCCCTTGTATACAAAGCTTTTGCCATAACAGATAAAGATAATTTACAAAAAGAATGAATAAACGTTAAACAAATCCTAATACAGAGCGATTGCATCATCAAACAAATTGATAAGGCATTATGAAAATACATTTAAAAAGAACAAGTCTACACAACGTAACAAAGAAATAGAAGAAAAAAACAACCGAACCATATTTAAACCACATAAGAAAATTAAACAACTTTTAAACAACCCTAAACACAGTGATCCAGGAGTATATAAAATCCCTTCTTCTTGTGGCAAAGTCTATATTGGAGAAACCGAGAGAGCGGTGAGCCAACGTATAAAGAAAAATGAGAGTAAAATCAGGATAAAATATTTGACGCAATTAGCACTAGCTGAACATCATATAAAAACAGGTCATAAAGTTTTAGTTGAAGAAACAATCGTCATCACAAAAACACACAATAGTTTAAAAAAGCATAGTGGAGCAGTCGAAATCTTAATAACAGACACCGTTAGAGAGTATACATAAAAACAACATAACCTGATACCTCAGTTTCAGGTGGGCTCTGAAGAAGTGAACTGCAATGTTCACGAAACGTCGGTGAAACTCGTAATTTTAGACGCGACTACAACCCGAAGTATCTTTTTTATCATAATGAATCATCGTTAAAGCATTAAATCTATTAAAGCAGATAATTGTCCATTAAACCTAATCTTACCTTGAGAAACATATTTCATTTAATTTGTCATGTAATTTTATTTGCTTGTAACATCCTGGCCAATTTTCAAATCCGAATTCACGCAATTATGTTTTAGTCGATTTCGAAACCCGGTTGATTAAACCGACGATGTTAAAGGTGATGCTAACACCCTTCTCACTATATTAAATTCTCTAATTTCTTCATCTGAAACTTCTCTAATAATCGATTTATTTAATAAAATTGCATGCCCCTCTTTATCACGCAATGAATAATTAGCAGCACGCCTTTCTAGAAAATCTTTTTCACCGCGGAGTGGCCTTAGGATATAATTTGGACAAAGATGATTGATTTGTAGAAAGTTTATAATTTCATACGAAGCGAGAGAAGCATCAAATAGACGAGAATGAGAATAATTCTTTTTTTAATATTTTAATTCTCGTCGCGTCTCGTCTAGTGCGGATTAAACGAGATTATCGAAGTACGAGCGAGAACAATCGAGAACACAATTATGTAAAAATATTTTAATATTTTATTTGTGGATAAACAATAATGCTGAAAATCATCTGAAAGCAGTGAGATGAATGGAAATTTATGAGCAAAGATTAAAGTATATTCACTTGAGCTGAAGAATGTATAAGCTTTAAAGCAACATGATGATCTCATCTTTTGAAATCTTAAATCTACAGGATTTAAAAAAGCATTGACAACCCCAATGTGCAAGATATTTTAAAGTGAAACTGCTCTAGTGTACATGAGAAAATGTACTTAAAAAATTTTCAAACATGATTTAATTTTATCTCAGCCTTAGGAACATGTTAATTAAAAAAAAAATACAAATAAAATCACCGATAGTCAACAATTAACTTTATTTCGAGATCTGATGAACCTCATCACTAAAAAGTTATATGCAGTCACTATCATTAAAGATTATTTGACATTTGGAAGTTTAAATGTGTTTTGCTTCAGAAGGAATCTGAAATATTTAAAAACTAACTCTTAACGTGTTTTCATGAAAATTCACATTTTTGGTTTTATACAACTTTTTAAATTTTAAAATAAAAAATATTTTTTGTTGAAGCGTGCACTGTTACATTTTTTTATGATAAATTTATAACTTCAAACTGATAATTTAACTTCTTGGTAGAAAGTTGAGCTATTTAATTAGAAATTTATTTATTTTGTTTTTTTTTCGAAGATTTATCGTTTCAGTTAAAAATTTATCTCTGGCGCTTTCTTAAAAAAAAAATCCACTATTATGTTTTTCGTTTGAAGTTCATATTTCTTAGTTCCAAATTTCGTAATTCAAATAATTGTTTAAAGTTGTTTAAATTCATTGAAAATTTGTCTTTTTTTATTTTGTAAAAAAGTCATCCTATTTGAAAATCAGTCTTAAAAGTTTAAAAATTTGATTGACATTATCTTTCTATCTTAGCAGAATTTTTTAAATTTAACTATTGAGTTAAAGATTCGGCTTTCTGGCTTTAAAATTCATCTCTTTTTGCATAAATGTCATTAATATTTGGTTTCAAACTATACTAGCTGGTAAAAAATTAATATTTTTCTCTTCATAATTAAACTTCCTGTGGAAAATTCACGTTTTCGTCTTTTAGTTCAAAATTTATTTCCTCGCTTGAAAATTTAACTATGCCGCTGAAAAGTCGTTAATTTTTTAATTGAACATTAATTATTTCCACTAAAAATTAAATTATTCAATTCCTGGGAAAAGTGGTACCTTTTCAAATTAAAAATTCAAAACTTTCGTTGAAAATTATTATATATTGCTAAAAATTTGTTGTTTTCGGTATAAAGTTAATCTGCTTGCTTAAAAATTTAACTATTTGATACAAAAATTATGCATTTCGTTAAAAATTCACGTTTCTGTTTATAAATTTTAATCTTTTTTATTTAAAATTAAAATATTTTTCGGTTATATTATGAGCTATTACATTTTTTGTTAAAAATTCATATTTTCTGATTGAAATATGAACTTTCTGGTTGAAAGTTACTTATTAACATTTTTTTAGGTTTACATACTGCTTTTAAAATTTCGGATATTAACTTGCACACATAAAGTTATAGTTTAAAAAGTACAAAAATAATAATAAGAAAGGGAGATACAAGTGAAATGAAATATTAGTTTAAGCTCATTAAGTGTCAGTATAAATATAAAAAATTGAAACGCGTAAAATGGACCTATGCTTAATTTATTTATAAAATTATTAAAAACTATCAAGAATAAACAAATGTTATTCAATGGACTCGTTTCCATAATTTTATAGTAAATCAAGAAAAATTTATTAAAAAACCATTATTATGTGGTCACCAGGAATAGGGGAGTCCCAAAATAGGTTTTTATTTACTGACTTAAACCGAAATAGTAATACTTTCGATGAAGTTTCTGTTTTACAAAGCAAATAAAATATGGGTTTCGGAAATGACTGAATGTGTTCTCAAGCTCACAAAAGAGCTGCAGTAACTGACAGAAAACTTGTGTGTTCCACTTTCTTCGAAAACTGTTACTTTCAGCAGAAATATGGCAAACTCTGATTCTACTGATGTACAGCTTTAAGGAAATATTTCATTGAAAAATGTAATACTTTTTAAGCTACTCTGATAATTTTTATTGTCAACTTGCATATTCAAATCTTTAAAATTATACAAATATTGCACAACATAAAAAAGTGGCGTTACATGATCTTATCAGTTAAATTCGCTTCACGAAGCACAGAGTTAAAAATATATATTTTACAATATGCATACTATGATAAGAGATTACAGCACAAGAATGCTCATAAAAATGATTGCTTAATAATCAAAGCTTATACTTTTCTTATCACTTTTCTTATCTTATCGCTCACACAACAAAATTTACAAAAAAGCATGAAATTGCACTTATTTACTTAGTTCTTACAGGAAAAAATGATATTGACAACGATTTTCTTTTATAATATTACTTCTTTGTTTATTTGTACTGTTAATTTTACCATTTTTTTAATTTTTCTACGTAAATGTGACTAGGGTGATATTTCCCATTGACAGTTTTTATGGAATCGTTATATTGGTATATTGCTGATGCTAAAACGATTTAATCGGTTAAAGAATTTATAAAAAATTATTTTCTCGATGATTATTGCAATGGATGAATTTAGAAGGAAACATATTTACTTATGATTATTAATTTTCACCAGTAATGAATACAACTGTTTTATTTTAGGGTTGATATTTAAACCTGTTATATTTAAAGACTTTTGATGCCACGTAGCATCATGCATTGCCATGTAGAATTAAATAGAGCCGCTAATGCGAACATCAAAGTACCAGCGACCATAATTTTTGCTATCCTAGAGAAAACTAATGTTCAGGGATTGTAGTGTAACTAAGGAGTTTTCTAGCATATGTTTGGTTATATAATATATTCGCTATCTCATTTATCCTTCTAAATTATTGCATCACTTGGAAGACAGATTAAAGAAAAGCAGCTTATTCTTTTTAAAATTTTATAAATTATTTTATGAAACTATACATTTTTAGTATATGAGTGTGTGAGATTCAATAAAAATAATATAGCGTGCTTAAATTATTAGTTACATTGTTTCAAAGTATTGCAGAGTTAAAAATATTCATTTGAATTACGGCGGATCGTGTATCAATACGTGACCCAAAATAGTATTTACCTCTATAACACAACCCTTGAATAGCCCATTTGCACAGTTGAAGAACAATAGGCTTTGGTTTATCTATTGTTTTTTTTTTATATATTCTATTTCATTTATTGAGTTTGAATTATTCTTCTTATAATTAATTCAGTAAATTTGTAAATAAAACTAAAGTATTAAATTTAAGCGATTACTTTCTAATCTAGAAAGGACCATCCTAAAGCTCATATGCACACATATATATGCAAACATTATTTTAATGATTATAACATTTTCCTCTAAAAAATTCGATTTTGAGTGCTTTTTAAAATGTAAGTTTTTATATACATTATATACAATACATCCACATCGGTTCTCGCGTAGTTTGGCCTAAAGTTTAAATTTTAAATTTGACAATAGCAGTTTCGATTTTTATAATAAAATCCATGAGTTCTATTAGATAAAACTCATAGACGATTTTGTCGGTTTTCTTCAAAGAAATAATTGGTTTTTTAATTTATTTAACGACACCTAAATTGCCCGGATAATTAGATTTTTTATCTTTTATAAATGCTTAACACGATTCAAACAAAAACTATACATTTTATCTAAAAATAGTACTAAGTAAATCTGTAAACTTTTTTTAAACTAATAGTTATTCTTCTTTACATTTTCTTATAATATCGCATGATTCTTATTAAAAACAGAAATTATATGTTTTTCAACAGTTTATTTACGATTAAAGAAAAAATATTCGCCTATTTGGAAAATTGTGTGAATTAAATGTGAAGATATTTTTTTATAAATAATGTTTTTTGAATTCTGAACTGTTATCTTCTTATCACAAAGAAATATCAACTTAAAAATACATTTGCTTACTTCACTAAAATCATAAAATCACAAGTAGTTCTATAAATTAGCCTCAAATCAAGCAGTTAGTTCTATGCTTGCAATAACTTTGAACTACGTGAACAATTGAAATTTTCTTATGCAAAACATATCTTATAAATAACATAAGTCACTATAGCTTTCTTGCACTTTAATTAAATATCTTAATATTACCTTTTAATAGATTCGTCTTAAATTAAGGAAGATCAAGTATGCAGTACAAATTTGAAGAAATCCTTTTATCGATTTTAAAATATTAGAGCCAAAAATAAGCAATTTAAAATATATCTGCTCATTTATTTTTTTTTAAATTATTTTCTTATTTTCATTTATGCGCTTTTCTTTGAGTTATCATGTTTGCGAAAAGTTTATTATATCCACACTCATACACATATAAAATAAATATTTTTGTTAATTTAGTTACATTTAATTAAAAGCCTTACAAATTTACTAAACAGCTACTATGAGCAACTATTCTCTATGTGGAAGAAAAGTTTACAAAAGTGCTTTCCTTTTCTTAAATCGAACAAAACTTTCAAAATTCAACAAGAAAATATGCCTAACAGACTACAGATATTTAGGTAAGCCTAACTAATTATTATTCTTAAAATTATTTCAGTATTTACACCAATCGATGTCCCTTTTGTTTTTATAAGTAACTGCACGAATTGTAAGATCGAATAAAAGGAGGCTAATTATTTTTCTGAGCAGTTTGTGTCTCATTATCTGGTTATTCCATTTAAAGGAATAAAGTGTTTTAGATTTTCTATACCTTGTTTTACAATGTTAAAAATTAGGATTTAAGACATATAAATCAGATTAAAATCCAAATTGAAAATTCTATACAACGTCCAATATTCAAACTGAACAAAACAGGCATCCAATGACCAAATTTTGACTTTAGCAAATAAACAAAAAATTTTCCTATTGTGATCTGAAAACATTAAAAAAAAATATATACTTTAGGAAAAATTAAAAAAGAGGAAAGAAAAAAAAGAAGGCAACCGACTCTTTTCCTTGCTTTTTATTTTAAATGTTCTTTTTATTATAATTTAATAATAATAAATATAATAAAGACGAACGAAAGAAAATAAGATGGAAGGTGATGTGGTTGGTTGCCTTCTCATTTTTCTTTCCTCTTTTTTATTTTTGTCCGACATTTTTTTATAAAATTTTAAAAGACATTAGGATAATTTTTTGTTTTTTTTGTTGTGATCCTAATTTGGTAATTGGATTCTTGTTTTTTCAGGAGTTTGAATCAATTTAAAAAATACTCTAAGATTGCGTACAAAGTATTAGCAGTCTTACAAAATTGTGTTTACCTTTAAAACTCGTACATTGATAAACTTATTTCTACTTTACTAATTCTTCTTCCAACAACAGACTTTAAAGTTGGACAATGACTTAGAGAAAAGAAATCATTTGTAACACAAAGATAATAAGAGGCTTTTTTGTGGCCGCGCATGAAGTTAAATTACAAGTCAGAGAAAATTTATTATATATTTTTGAAAAACATTCATATTGAGAACATTTTACAATATATTGCGAAATTTTAATTCTGGTTTAGGAATTCATTGTAAAAAATCAAATGTTCTTAATAGAAACCAATTTGATGGATTTTTTTTGTGTTTATATTCATAAAATCCTATAGAAAAGAAAGTATTAGCTAATTTCTGTCAAACTATAACTACTCTTTTTATTTTCCGGGTCTAACAAAATTGTTCAAGGAAAGTTTCAATAAAACACATTTTCTGTTATCTAGCGTTACCTCTACCGAAGTTCTAATTGATAAATATAAATTATTCTTCTTAAAGGGGAGACACAAATCACTGGATTGAAAAAAAAGAAAAACGGTGAAAACTATTTTCGAGATAATGCTACCAAAGCTTAGGTTTCCTCCAATAAGAGTTTAAACATAAATAAACTACTTAAAAAAAAACTATACTAATGATAAATATTGTTAAAGTATAGAGCTAAAATATCCTATAATGTTAAGTGTAAAATGATGTATAAATAAAAGATTATTAATAATTATCCTCGCATGTGTTATTTTTGCAACGCTAGTTTTGAAGCAGTGGTTCATGCAAGACTGTTAAAATTTGCATCGATAACCCCGTAAACACAAAATAATCTTCCGTTTAAGCACTTAAGTTGACATTTCATGTTTTACTTGTTTATAACCAATAATTAAAATATTTGAAAAACGTGTAAACAGGTATCATTTTTCGTTTTCAGGAATGCACGTCACAGCACATGTGCAGAATCCTCTGACTCAGAAACAGTCCTTAGAGGCCCCAGCTGACGACATGAGAAAAGTTATAGAGAGAAAAACGTCACATTTTGAAAGCTCTATAAAATTATCATAACAATTTTTAAAATTTTTCTGAAAAATACAAATTTTGATTATACAAAGAATAATGAAAACTAAAAAATTGCGTTCAAAGTATGTAAGAGAGATGATTTTGATTTCCCTGTAAAGTAAAAAACACTATAAATAAAAAATTACATGTTTTTAAAACAAAACAAGATTTGAAAAAAGAATTTGACAAAAGCTGTTCATCGAGAAAAAACTACAAATTTGTTATTAATAATTTTTTGATAGGATGTGGAGTTTTTTTCGTGAAAGCGACACCAAAAATGAACAAATTAAATTTTTGGACAAAGCACACAGGCTATAAAAAAAAGTGATAAAGAAAAATTGCTTCTCCAAAAAAGGGGGAAAACTTATCCAAATTTTCATTCACCATTTTATGATAGGACGTCTCGTTTTTGTTTTAGTCGTAAAAAAGAATATTCGAAATAAACAAAAAAAATGAATATATTGTATAAAACGAAAAAGGTTACGAAAAAAATTAATAGACAAAAGTTGTTCGCCCTGAAAATGTCTGTAAATTTGTTATGAATAATGTTTAAATGGGACGAGTCGATTTTCTTTTAATCGTAAAAAAATATTTTTTTAAATACGCAAAAGGGCACAAACTACAAGAACATTTTTAGTCAGATTTTTTTTTACCCAAATTGTATCTAAAAATTTGTTTATAACCATTTTACAATAGGATGTGTGTTTTTATTTTAAATCATAAAAAATAAACAAAAAAATTATTTAAAACGATGCCAGTAGCAATAAAATTATTGATAACGATATTGTATTTTCATAAGATGCACATTTTTTAAATTCTGAAAACAGAATAATAACCTAGGTTTTAATACCAATGTACATTATTAATTGTAGTAATATAGATATTTTGAAATTTTAAATTTTTCAGGGTAGCTGAGAATGAAATTAAATGCAAAATAAGCAACAAATATTAAAGTAATCATGAGGCAAAAGAAAATATCGTTCAGGAACAGTAGAAATTAAAAACAATTTATTGTTTTATAGAAGCCTCAAAATTTATATAATCAACTAAAATAATCCGGCCTATCACAGTTTTATCACGCTTTTAATTGTCTAATATATGCATTGCTATGTGCAACTCTATGCAGAGGGTCAAATTTGTGTTTAACCATGAGTCTGAAATTAAACGGGCCCAGTTATGAATTACAGGGCAAGAAATAAAAGCACTTATGGTTTTTCCATATTTATTTATTTTAATGGTACATTTTCATAATTGCAAATACAATTTTTTATCTGAAGTGACATTAAAATATTAGAAGCCGGTAGTAGCTCTGATGGTGGTTGTAGTAAAAGTGGTTATAGCATAGGTCTGACAATATTAAATTTCCTAATTTCTTCATTAGTAGCTTCTCTAATAACCCATTTATCTAATAGAATCACATGGCCCTCTTTATCAAGCAATGCATGATTTTCGGTACCGACGCGCCTCGCAAAGACAATATCACCCCTTTCAACAAAATTTACTCTATCATGTAGTGGTACTAAGAGGCCAACAATTTTCGAGAAGTAGTAAATACCATTGTATTCTCTTGATGTGAATTGAAATACGTTTTCAACAGGAACTCGAACTCCTGATGAGGCATGCCTCCTCTTCTGCCTCGGTACATCGCGATCGGTGCAAACTACAACATCAAGGTAAAGTTTTTAATGAAGATGAATTTTGTAGTTATTTAATGTTTCTATTATACAACAAATGTGGGTCAATAAAAAAACATTGTTAGATCTGTCGAAACCAGATCCTAATACTTATATTAGGACACACTTAATTAAATAACTGTGTTTTAGTAGTCACTAAAAGTATTTTGACGTGGAAAATAACATAGAGTAAGTCGTATAAAATTTGCTTCTTTAGGTTTTTTCCAAAAAATATTGATTTAAGCAAAAAACGTCTTTATTGTTGAAAACAGTCAATCAAATAGCAAAATAACTGTGGTTTTACTAATTTCATTGTGGTTAAGCAAAACGCCGCGTAGAAACGACCTGATTTCGTAAGTAATACGGATCTGGTCCTGATCAACATTCCCGATATGTTCCTGATCGTTAGAACTTTGTGGCCCATACTTGGGCCAGACTGGGCCAAAACGATTTTCCACTAAAAAGCGATCTTCTTTCCCTCACATAATTAGTGGTGGTTATTGTTTTTTCAATAGTGCATTAAAATTCAAATGATAAGAGGTCTTGTTTATTATATATAATGACATTTTAACTTATACAACTGTCTATTGGATCAAAATTATTGAATCCTAGTCAGTATTTAATTAAATTTAATGTTTATCAAGGCTCATTCATTTTTATTTAATGGTCATTTTTATAATTTGAAACGCGATTATTCATAATAAACGATAAAATCAATATTTCTTTCTTACATGCGCATTTGTGTAAGGAGCTTTCATGAGAAATACTGCCATTAAGTCAATCACTATCTTTTCATTTGGCTTTTTGAAGCATAGTCTCTGTGTCGTTAGAAAAATTTTCTAAAGATTACTTAACCATCGATTTCTAATATCACAAGGAAAAGCATACATTTGCAAATAGAAAGCATAATTTGTACTATGTATGCTCAACGTAGATACGTAAGAATTCAATTTTTCTACTAGCTTAAACTTATTTTCTTCGCTGCAAGTGGCTATTGTGGTCATTGTTAGGTTAATTATACTTTTAGGAATCTTAAGATTATTGTAGATAGTCATAGTTGACAGAAAAAAATCGCGCTTGATAATATCTTTATCTCGCTGATAGTGAATTCTCTTTCGTTAAAGCTCCTCCGGTCTTAACGAACACATTCTCATCACGTATCTCGTGCTTCGCAGTTAAGTTTGTGAGATTAGTTTTTTTAAATGTTTCGTGCACACAGACAGACAGACATACATAGACATTCGTAAAAACCTGATTTTTGGGTTAAGGGGTTCACAAAACGTGGACATTTACCAAAAACTCGTTAAGTCAAATTTAACACAAATCTAATGCCTTCTCTGAGGAGAATGTAAAAATGAATAAATATGTCACAAATCGTTTTTTAATAGTTTTATTTTTGGTTTTAATTATACAAAAATAGCATTCGAAACATGAAAAAATTAAATTTTTTAAAACCTTACACAAAACGAAAAAGAAATTAATACACAAAAGTTGTAATGAGAATGTGCCTACGCAGCGGGCAGATTTGTTAGACTGTTAATGACGTTCTTTACGATTAAAGCGAAAAATACGCATCCTATCAAAAAGAAATTTATAACAAATTTTTACATCTTTTTCAATTGCATAATTTTGGTAATTACATCTTTGACTGTATTTTGCATTGTTTGTCCGAAATATGTAATATATAGATTTTTCATTATTATTAATGCTGTCAAAACTTAAATTCTTAATTTTTCAATCAAATTCAAAAAGTTTTTATGACAATCTTGTAAAATATTCCAAAATAAATATTTTTGTTTTCTCTACTTTTTTGCATTTCTTGCGTTATTCGGCATAAATGGTCATTTTCGTGTGTTTTTTGGAATTTTGTAAATGCTATAACTGGTAATTTTTTGTTACAATGAAAAAGGCATAAGGATAAATTGTTTGACTTTTTAAATACTATAATTATGCGTACATAACATTTTTGAGTTTTGAAAAAAATGTTCTCAAAAATGTTCAAAATGCGCTCACTTTTTGACTTTTTATCTAAAATGGCTAGCTAAAAAAAACTTAACCTTTAGTTTAGGACACTAAAAGAGTGTACCATAGACCAATGATTATTTATTGTATTTGTCTCTTACTTTCGTCTATGATAGATAATGGAAATAACTTTCATGGTTGTATGTTAAATACGACACAATTTGCGACTGAAATAATTTTTATAATATATTGAAGAACCTTGGTGGAATAATTATATATAGTTTAAAAATACATACCAAAAAAGTTGGAATAATTTTCATTTTTTCTAGATTTGGTTTTTTTACATATTATTTCAGATTATGTATAATTTTTCTGCCAGGGACATAGGCTCTGCAGTAATCAAAAAAATGTTTTAGAATAACAGATTTCGGTCTTGATAAAATTTCAACGTGTTTATGAAAGTATAATATATTGCATAAATTGATGATATACTTCATATAATTCTACTTAAACCTATTGAATGAACGTTTCACGTTCAATGTGGTATGCAATGTCTTCTCAATTTGTCCATCATTTATCAGCATTGAATTATAAAATAATAACCTACGCTAAAGCACGAATGTTAATAAAAAAATTATTTTTTAACCCTCAGGTCGGGTTTTGTAATGTTGTGTTATCGCTTTATTAATCAAATCAAATATAACAATTTCATGCATTTTTCTATCCAGGTTTACTGGGCTTCCGCTACTGGTTATACAAACCATATTCATAATACTTTTTATAAAAATATGTTTTTCAAAATAAATTAAATATTAGGTTTTCTTGAATATAT
>JAAAKG020096857.1:0-16062 GCA_010014905.2 Druon quercuslanigerum
AATAGTCCGCTTCTATCCGCAATTAATCCGCAGGTTTGAGTTGTCATTCGGTAAAATTAAAGTGAAAACGGAAAATCTTCCGCTTAAGTTCGGATTTCTTCCGGTCAAAAACATCGAATCCGGAAATAGTCCGGTTCTTTCCGCGATTAGTCCGCAGGTTCAAGTTATGATTCAGCAAAGTAAAAGTGTAAACTGAAAATCGTCCGCTTAAATCCTAAATCCTTCCGGTCAACAATATCGAATCCGCAAATAGTCCGGTTCTATCCGCAATTAATCCGCAGGTTTAAGTTGCCATTCAGCGAAATTAAAGTGAAAATGGAAAATCGTCCGCTCAAGTCCGAATTCCTTACGGTCAAAAACATCAAATGCGAAAATACTCTGGTTCTATCCCAAATTAGTCCGCAGGTTCAAGTTATGATTCAGTGAAATTAAAGTGAAAACGGAAAATCGTCCGCTTGAACCGTGAATCCTTCCAGTCAAAAACATCGAATCCGGGAATGGTTGGGTTCTATCCCAAATTAGTCCGCAGGTTCAAGTTATGATTCAGTGAAATTAAAGTGAAAACGGAAAATCGTCCGCTTGAACCGTGAATCCTTCCAGTCAAAAACATCGAATCCGGGAATGGTTGGGTTCTATTCGCAATTAATCTGCAGGTTTGAGTAGCCACTAGGTGTAATTAAACTGACAACGGAAAATCGTCCGCTTAAATCCGAAGTCCTTCCGGTTAAAAACATAAAATCCGGAAATAGTCCGGTTCTTTCCGCGATTAATCCGCAGGTTTGAATTATAAGTTCGTGAAGTAAAAGTGTAAACGGAAAATCGTCCGCTTAAATCCTAAATCCTTCCGGTCAACAATATCGAATCCGCAAAAAGTCCGGTTCTATCTTAAATTAGCCCGCAGGTTCAAGTTATGATTCCGTGAAATTAAAGTGAAAACGGAAAATTGTCCGCTCAAGTCCGAATTCCTATCGATAAAAGCTACAATAACATTTTATTTAACAATATTTTTCGCCTAAATTACATCTACAAACTTGCTTAGAACAACTTTACGGTAGAATGCCTATTGTTAGTTTGAATCGTAAAAAATAGCGCACTTTAAAAAATGTTTAAAACAAGATAATGAAAATAAGTATGTTTCAATACCAATGCATAATATGAATTGAATAATATAAATTTATTGAAATGATAGATTTTTCATGGTAGCTGAAAATAAAAATGAGTGCAATATAGGGAGCAAATATTAAAGTAGTTTGATATAACAGTGTTTAACATAATGTAAAAAAGCTCACATTGGGGACAGAATCGAGTGCGAACCACGAAATACGTGAAGAGAATGTGTTCGTTAAAGCCGAATGAGCTTCAACAAAAGAGTATTCACAATCACCAAATTACAGTTTTCGATGCTTTCGCCTTTGATTTTAAAAGGCCACATAAATGTGGAGGAAATACAAAGTCCGAAAGCATAGCGCGAGGTAAACTCATTATCGAGCGCGAAGCGCGAGAACCAACATCCGTTCCGGATAAGATTAGAATCTATTTTGCGTTCACGAATAACTGGAAAAATATCAGACAAAACCGAATAAAATTCATATGAAAAAAAAAGTCTAAAATATAAAAATTTCCGAATTTAGCGGGTAATAACCAAATTAACTATATTCGTCAGAAAGGAAATTTTTTTACTTGAATGGGTAAGATTTGGATTAATCACATTTCTAAATTCGTACATATTTCGGATGTAACCGGATTAATCGCATCCGCCAGACCGCATAATACACGGACATGACCGGACACAATGCAGATTTATCGCATGCGGCAGACCGTACAAAGGACGGACTCGATCGGACTCAATCTGGATTTATCGCACTCGTTAGACCGAACAATACACGGACATGACTGGACACATTCCGGATTCATCACGCCCAAAAAATCGTACAAAGCACGGACATGACTGGATGCAATCCGGATTAGTCACATCCAGTAAACTGTACAAAGCACGGACATGCCCGGAGACAAGCCGGATTGAACGCATCCTTCAAATCGTACAGAAAACGGACTCGACCCGACACAATCTGGATTTATCGCATCCGTCAGACTGCACAAAACACGGTCTCAACCAGACACAATCCGAATTTATCGCATCCGTCAGACCGTACAAAATACGGACTCAATCGGACACAATTCGCATTTTTTCGCATCCGTCTGACCGTACAAAATACGGTCTCAACCGGACACAATCCAGATTTATCGCATCCGTCAGACCGTATGAAATGCTGAGTCAACCGGACGATATTCGGATTTATTTTCGTACTTCTTTGGCCGGACAAATTTCCGCATCCGGGATTTGTCCGAAATTTGTCCGCAATTTTTAGCAGGGTACTTACGATAAATAAAAAAAAAATGACGAATCCTATTGGAAAATGGTCAAGATACATTTTGTAGCACTTTTCAAAAGCTATAATGTCTCTTTGCGACTTTTTTTCGTAATTTGCGTCGTTTAGCTATTCTAATACTTGCTCACTCATAAATGATGAGTATGTAATAAATGATTACAAATTTGTATCTCTTTTTTTGGACGAATAACTTTTTCCATAAATTTTTTTTTTCTTATCTTTTGTCGTTTTACCACAAATTATTCATTTTTATTTTTAATGCCATTTTTATGAATTAAACCAAAACTACGTTTTCTAGCAAAAAGTGATTCATAACAAATTTGTACATCTTTTTCGTGCAAACAATTTTTGCTAAGTCATTTTTTGTTAACTTCTGTCGTTTTTCCACAAATTTTTATTTTTTTTATTTTCAAAGTTATTTTCACGAATAAAACAAAAACTACGCTTCCTGTCAAGAAGTGATTAAGAGCGAATTTGTAGATATTTTTTGTTATCACAAATTTAGTTCATTCATTCATCTTTTTGTGCAATCAAAATTTGAATTTTCGATTTTTCAAAAAAATCCAAAAAGTTGTTATCATAATCTTGAAGGTCTATCAAAAAGTAATATTTTTCTTTTCTTAATTTTTTTTTCGTATCGTGCGTTTTTCGGCTTAAAATTTTGATTTTCGATTGATTTTAACAATTTAGAAAATGCTATAACTGAAAATATTATTTTTATCGAAAAAAGTAATTTGGATAAATTGCTCTTATTTTCTGATACTATAAATATCCGTACATAGAATTATAAAGTTCAGAAAAAAGTTGTCTAAAAAATTTTCAGACTGCGCTTACTTTTTCAATTTTTATCGCAAATGGCTGGTTAACGAACTCGTCCTTTCTTTTAAAACCAAAAAAAAGTATGACAAAAATCCATTTGATCCGTTCATTTTTTCGTGAGTTATCGTGTTTACGGACCGACTGTCAGACAGCCGGACAGACAGACATACAGACGCCATCGTAAAAACTTGATTTTCGGATTCAGGGGGTGCCGAAACGGGAATCTGTTGAAAAACTGTGGTGTCAAATTTCCGACAATTCTAATACTTTTTCAATCATAAATAATGAGAATGTAAAAATCTAAATTTCTAAAGTTTTTCTTAAAATTCCAATCGTTAAAACTACAGATAATAAAAATGAATGAAATTTAAAAATTTAATTTCAAGTAGCTGAAAATCGAAGAGAGTTAAAAATTGAGTTTTCAACATTTCAATTTTATTTCATTTCCAAAAGTTGAAAATTCAATTGTTAAAAAATAAACTGTTGAAAATTCCACTTTAAATTTTCTTCGATTGTCTATAGTTGAATGTTGTATTAAAAACAAGTGATAAAATGTTATATTGGCATAATTTTTCTTGGCAATCTGATAAATTTGGAAAATAATGTTTAAACCGGGAATTTTTCCCACTGATAAAAGTAGCGATATTTAGTTTGTATATTTTAAAAAAAATTTTGTTTAGGTTAAAAAATAATTAAAACTAGGGGCCTGTATCAGCTTTTACCATTTTATTTGTATCATTAAAGTTAGTGAATTTAATAATTTACGATTTTTATGTTTCATTTAAAGATAATGTTTATTTTGAAAACCTTGAAATAAAATTTATTGACATTAGAAGATGTCAATTTTAAAACTTGTTCATTATTAAAAGATTGACTTAGAGTTTTGGAATGGCAAATTTTTTAAGCTTTAATTTCGAATATTTGAATAATTGCAAATTCAGAAAAATTTGGCTGCTTTTGGTTTTTCGGTTAGTTTTGAATACTTCAAATAAATAAATCTTCAGCTTTAACAGTTCGAACTTTTGAATTTCAATTCCCTGGACAATTTTTGTGAACTGGAAAACAATCGGAAAATTACCAGGATTTTTTTCTTTGATGAAAGTGGCCAACTCTGATTGTTATAGCCGCCTTTTTAAATTTGTTTTTGAATATCATTTACATTTTCAAAACTCAAGTTTAAATTGAGAATATTAGTTACCAATAAGGCGTTTATAATGTCGAACTTTTCGATTTCTATATTGGACTTTAAAATTCATATTATTATTACAGGTTTAAAATATTACGATGTATTTCATACCCTTTAAATCATTTTCTCTTATTAAAGATCACTTAAAATTTTCATTTAACTTTGTCACAAGCTAAGGATACAAATGATAATGCCAAATACTAATAAGTTCGACTTTGTAATCAACTAAATGGAAAACAGTAATATTTTTTGAATTTTTAATATTTAAATTATATTAGGAAATTAATTAAAAAATATTGTCATAAATTATGATGATTTTTTCAAAAATGACCCAATAAATTAAAATAAAACTAGGTTATTAAGTAATACCACAATATTTGGCTAACTTTCAGTAGCGATCCTTTTATAATTCTGGCTTGAGAATATTAAGTAAGAAAATAAATATTATAAACCTGTAAAGCCTGTAAAACATTTGATAAACTTTGAGATCAATAACATCTAACGAATTATCATTACTTAATACTATGTAATCATGTAACAAATTTTAATTACTAAAGTAAAAATTAACGACAACTTTTTGTTTATTGTTGGCCTATGTATAGATTGCGTAATATTAACCAGCAGATTGACACAGTATTGTATTTATATCTCTCAGGATTAGCAATCTGCATTCTATATGCAACGATTTAGAGTTTTATAATTATAATTATAAATTAAAAACTAAAAATGCTTTTTGTCTAACGCATATGGGATTTTTAACATTTGAACGTCGACCTGATAGAATCGAAAAATTCTATCCGAACCTGGCATGGTTCGAATGTCAAGTTTTCAACATTCAAAGCGATGTCCAAGAAGTTGGCAAAATTTGAGTCAGAATTTTAAAAAAACCTTTTTGGGACCAGAAAAGCCAATGTGTTTTTTTAAAAAAAATAACAGTTGTGCTGAATTGTGATAGTCCTGTGGTTTATCGTGCCGCAATTTTTTTTTCAAAAAAATCCACATTGGAGTCAAAATTTAAAAAAAACTTTTCCGGGCCAGAAACGCCATTTTGTTTTTTCGGAAAATCAACCGTTGTGCTGAATTGTGCTAAGCCTGTGGTCCATCGCGCCGTAAATTTTTTTCAAAAAATCAAAGTTGGAGACAAAATTTGAAAAAAAAACTTTTCCGGACCAGAAACCCCATTTTTTTTTATAAAAAAATTGTGCTGAATTGTGCTAGGTTTATGCTAATTGTGTCGTAAAGAATTTTTAAAAAAAGTCAATTTGAACCAAAATTCACAAAATAACATTATTTATGACATTACAAACCTCCTCTACGCTTTTCTCAAATTACTTTTTTGAACCCAAAATTTGTTCAAAATGCGAACTTCGAATGTCTGACAGTTGTGCTGGGTTGCGCTAGGAGTGCAAAATAATTATTGCCCTGCACACTTTTTAGTGAGGTGAATGTTAGCGTGGCCCAAAAAATGACATTTGAGAAATTCAAACGGGCACGTTGACCAAATCGTTCTCTTAAGCAAATAAATATACCCATGTTTTTTTATTTGCAAAAAAATATTTTTAGCCGTTGCTCTAGCCATTTTTATGTCTTAGGGAGTTTCGCATGTAAAATTTTTCCAATTTTTACTTCTTCGATATTGGTCAGGAAATTATAAATCAATTTATTTGAACTTTTATATGCTCAATGAAATATCAGTCAATATTTCATTTATCGCATGTTTATATCTCAGAAATTTTATGCAAAAGTTTTAGCCATATCAAAAATGGCATTAATGGTAATATTAGAAGGTTCATTATGAACCTCGGATGTACTTATGTAACTTGATATTTTAATGAGACATTTTTAATACTACGCAGAAAAGCTTTCTAGAACAAGAAAGTGAATAAACTTTTAACTTAATTGAGAGAAGATTAAGAAACGCTTATGAAAATTGACACATTTAAATTGAACGTCGACTGAAAGGACTGCAGGTGGACGGCTGCAAAAATAGTTGACCCTAGGTCGGGCCTCTCATCGTGCACCGTATTTACTATGTCTCAAACTACGGTCAAAACAATGAGTAGAATGGCAGAGTAATAATAAGTTATTAAATCTATAATAGATCTCTAGGTCGAACCTGTAGCTGGTGTTAGGACTTCTCTAAATTATAGCTTCAGAGCAATGGCTCAAAACATATCTCTTTGGCAAATAAAAAAACATGGGTAAATTTGTTTGTCTGAGAGAACGAGTTGGCAATGTGCCCGTTGAAATCTCTCAAATTTTACTTTTGGCCCACCCTACTGTACATTCTTTGATGAAACACTAGATTCTTGTTCATTAGAATAATTTTTGAAATCAAAAAATTTGTAAATAGTGAATTTCGAAAATCTGAAAATTGTGTAGGGCTGTGCTAGGTGTACAAAACAATTATTGCCGTACACACTTTTTCCTCGTGACCATATTTTTTAATGCAATACTAGTTTCATTTATTTCAGAATAAATTTTGAAATAAAAAAAATTTGAAAATTGCGAATTTCGAAAATCTGAAATTTGTCCTGGCTTGTGTTAGGCGTGCAAAATAATTGTTGTCCTACATACTTTTTAGTCAGAACCATTTTTTTATGAAATACTAGTTTCTTTTTCAACAGAATAATTTTTGAAATCAAAAAATTTGAAAATAGCGTATTTCGAAAATCTGAAAGTTGTGCTGGGTTGTGCTAGGCGTGCGAAACAATTACTGCCCTACATACATTTTCCTCAGGAGCATATTTATTGATAAAATACGAGTTTATTTTTCATTAGAATAATTTTTGGAAAAAAAAAATATTTAAATTGTGAATTTCGAAATTCTGAACGTTGTGATGGGTTGTGCTAGGCGTCCAAAATAATTATTGCCGTACACAATTTTTCCTCTGGACCACATTTTTTGACGAATTACTCATTTCTTTTTTATCAGAATAATTTTTGAAAACAAAAAATTTTTACATTGTGAATTTCGAATATCTGAAGATTGTGCTGGGTTGTGCTAGGCGTGCAAAACAATTATTTCCGTACACAATTTTTCCTCGTGACCATATTTTTAATAAAATACTAGTTTCTCTTTCATCAGAATAATTTTTTAAATCAAAAAATATTTAAATTGTGAATTTCAAAAATCTGAAAGTTGAGCTAGGTAGTGCAAGGCGTGCAAAACTGTTATTCTCCTGCAAACTTCTTAGTGGGGTATATATTCTTTGATGGAATACAAGTTTCTTGTTCAGTAGAATAATTTTTAAAATGAAAAATTTTTAAATCGCGAATTTTGAAAATCTGTAAGTTGTGCTGGGTTGTGCTAAACAATTATTGCCCTACACACTCTTTCCTCAGGACCACATTTTTTTATGAAATACTAGTTTATTTTTCATCAGAATAATGTTTGGAATATAAAAATTTGAAAATTGCGAATTTCAAAAATTATGACGAGAACTATTTTATACAAGATTCATGTATGTCGTTGAAAATCCGCCTTTTTTGTAAAAAATTAATCGTTTTGGATGAAAATTTCACATTTAAATTTCCCAGAGAAAAATTTGCTACAAAATGCAACAGTTTAATTAACAATACACGAACTTTCTACAAAATCAACTATTGCAATTTTCAACTCGATTTTTAAGTATACTAGAGAAAATTCCAGAATTCTAGCAAGCCAATGTCAAAACATAACTAATATCTGCGACAACTTATTCTAATTTTAATCTTTTGATTGCAAATAACATATCCTTCGAATCGCAAAAGCAGGTAGATTCCGAATAGAATGTTTTTAAATTGTTGATTGCAAAATGAAACATTTATAATTTTTCGTATTTTATTCCACACCAGGACAAAGGGCCGTCCTGCTGGGAAGGCTTTAGACAGCTCTCGGGCTCAGTCAACGGCGTGAGGCGTAGTCGGGTGGAGAGAGAAAGTCGAGGAAGTTGTTGGCGATCAAATAGACTGCCCGATTTAACTCACCTTCATTACTCAAAACGGGGCAGTAAGAACCCTTTAAAGTTCATAAATTTTAAATACATTATTTTGCGTAATGTAAGGAAAAGCCATGTGCCATATATTAATAACGGCCTTCCCTAAGTAAAAGTATCCAGTAGATAGCTGCAGATATCTTAAATCACAAGAGATCTAGAAGTGGGACGATGGTCGTGGGGGCCAAAGCGCAGGCGAAGTAATCATAAATTTTCTCGCAGCTCCCTGATACCAGTAAGTAAGGAACAGGGATCACTAGGGCGGTCCGAATTTTTATTTCAGAATATCCATGCAGATGGACCTGCAAATTTGTTGTAATAAACAAAAAAGATAAACGAAAATTTCTTTTAACTTACACTACCGTGCAAAAGTATAAGGACACCACTTTTTTGATTACTGAAAAAGTTCATGCTTTCAAAATTCTGTGCAAAACCAGCCGAGGATGAAGCCAATTTGTCTATTTTTTAAGTAGATATTGAAAAAGTAGTGTGAATTTCAATGTTTTCTTACATTTTCAATAACTTCCGCAATAATCAATACTTAAGCTAGTTTTCCACAGTATCACAAGAGCGTTCTGAGCGTAAATCTAAATTAAATTCCTATCACTGTTCAAGAACTTAAAGTTGTTCTATGCTAATAAGCTGTTGCGATACTGTGTAAAAATAGCTTTAAAACAATCCGAAGGACATTAAAAAAATTGGCTCCATCCTAGGCTCATTTTGTAGAGAATTTTGAGAGTATTCAACCATTTAGAGAGAACAAATTTCAGCTCTGACATAATAGAAATTAAGTGAACTTTTTCAGTCATCAAAAAAAAGTGTCCTTATACTTTTGCACGGTAGTGTACATTAAATGGTGGCGTAAGCCTTATGAAGTTTAAAACGTATTTTCTTCAATAAAAAAATCTGTATTTGGTCATTTTAGCCAGAATCGTAAAAAAAAAATGTTCACTATCTTTTCTTAGAGCAATGCTAGAAAGTTGTGCTTTTCTACATAAATCTGTAGTTTTTATTTAACTTTTTAGTTGTAACTAAATAATAAGTGAACAGCAAGAATTATTTCTGAAATAGTATTGTATTTATCCAATACTCTGTAGCCACTTATAGTTCATATTGTTCTTACTTTCGTCTGCAGTAAGAATAAGTGAATTAAATTCAGATATCAATTTTACAAATTTCAGTATTAGTATTCACAAAAAAGAAAGGCATTCATTAAAAAAAAATGATTCCCTCTATTATTCGTTCATAAATAAAAGTAAAGTCAAAGTTAAATATTTTGGAAGAAACTGCAACCTTCTAGCACTTATGTAATATCAAATAGTTGTAAATAATAAAAAATTGTTTGAACAATCATGTTCCTTAACTTGTATTAATTATTACTCCATTTAGTTAAAAGTCGATAACAAGGTTGCAATTTCAGAAAAAATCACAATTTTCTAGCATTATTAAAAAAGAATATCATTAACAGTAATAATATTACATTGTTTAAATAATTTATGTTAACATATTATCATATGTAGAAAGTAGTATTTTATGTACTGAAAGCAATATATAACAAAAAAGCCCCAAAACACAAAAACTACATTTTTCACGTATGCAGTTTTTAGGGATCCCACAAAACATAGTTGTGGGGATTACATTTAAAAAGTAATTTTTTATTCGTATTCTATAACTCATTAATCCGCCTATTCATAGCTTCGCCTCACTCAGCCGTCAGCGGGGGTCCTTCTTACGTAATGAGGAATAAAAAGCGGAATATAACATTTTTTTAATTCAGCGCTTGTTAATGAATATTCATAATAGTCGAAATCGGCGAATTAATACAATTCCAATGATATGTTATCTGGCTTACAAATTTGAAAATAAAATAATAAATGTTAAAGTTTATGTAACATTTTATGAAAGAATGTGCAGTATATTTTAATCAAATACACTACAGTTGGTTTAATTTAGTAGTGAAATATTTTAACTTTACAGAAAAAAATAAATGAGTATTTCATTAAAAATATGGTCCTGAGGAAGAAGTGTGTAGAGCAATAAATGTTTCGCACGCCTAACACAACCTAGCACAACTTTTATATTCTCGAAATTCGAATTTTGAAAACAGTTTGAGTTCAACAAAGTAATCTGAAACAACATACATTTTCACTAAAAAATATAGCCCTGAGTCAAACATGTAGAGGACAATAATTGTTTTGCACGCATAGCACAATCCAGCACGAATTTCAGAATTTCGAAATTCGAAAAATGATTTGTCAGATGATTTTTTATTTTTCAAAACTTTGGATCAAATTTTGACTTTTTTGTTTTTTGTTTCTGACCCGGAAGTTTTTTTTTTAATTTTGGCTCCAATGTTGATTTTTTTTTTTTAATTTTGCGGCTCGATGGACCATAGGCCTAGCACAATCCACCAACACTTTCAGATTTTCGAAATTCGCAATTCCAAAAGTTTTGGATTTCGAAAAAATTATTCTAATGAAAAATAAACTTGTATTTAATCAAAAAATATGATCAGGAGCACAAATTTCAGATTTTCGAAATTCGCAATTTTTTTTTTATTTAAAAAATTATTCTAATGAAAAAGAAACTTGTATTTTATCAAAGAATACACACCTCACTAAAAGTTTTTAGGACAATAATTGTTTTGCACGGCTTGCACTACCTGGCTCAACTTTCAGATTTTCGAAATTCGCAATTTTCAAATTCTTTGATTTTAAAAATTATTCTGATGAAAAAGAAACTAGTATTTCATCAAAAAATATTGTCATGGAGAAAAAGTGTGTACGGCAATAATTGTTTTGCACACCTAGCACAACCCAGTACAACTTTCAGATTTTTGAAATTCGCAATTTAAACATTTTTTTTATTTCACAATTATTCTAATGAAAAAAAAACTTGTATTTCATCAAAAAATATACGCCTGCCTAAAGAGTCTGTAGGACAAAAATTTTTGTGCACGCCTAGCACAAACCACCACAACTTTTATATTTTGGAAATTCGAATTTTGAAAAAAGTTTGGCTTCAAAAAAGTAGTTTGAAACAAAATACTACATTTTAACCAAAAAATATAGTTTATAATGTCACAAAAAATAGTCCTCTGTGATATGTGCTTCAAATTTGGACTTTTTTTTTTTAATTCTTTAAGGCACAATTGAGCCCAAACCTAGCACAATTCAGCACAACTTTTATTTTTTCGAAAAAACAAAATGGCGTTGCCAGCTTCATGAACATCTCAAAGTGCGTTCAAAGTCGGTTGGAAATCTGATTGTTTTTTTTGCACACATCTAAATAGATTTCACCAAAGAGAATTCACAATAACTAAATTACAGTTGCCAATGATCTGACCCTTAAATTTAAAAGCTGTATTTATTTTCTGAGCTACTATACAATATAAAGCTATGCAAAAATTTCTTCAGACTTTCTTGCCTATATTGGGCTTTCATGATAAAAATATGAGTTTTTTACTTTGTTATAGTACTTTGTACGGGTAAAATAAAAACACAAACGTCTTCTTTTAGACTTTATATACGTATATCACGTCTTTTGGCATCATATTGGAATTTTCGATTTTTGCATCAAATTTACGATTAACAAATAAAAAATGACGCGTTATGTGGGAAAATAGTTCAAAGAAATTTTGTAAACAATTTTAAAAGCTGAGGTGCCTCAAAAAACCTGACCTTATATTTCGCGTCGTTTGGCTCAATGTGTGAATTGTCGATTTTTACATTATCATCATAATGAGAAAGTATTAGTTTTATGTGAAAACTAACTGTAGCAGATGTCTTTAAATTTCCACGCTTCGAGACCCCCTGAATCCCAAAAAAACTGGTTTACAGTAGTGTCTATCTGCCGTCGTTGTCATCGTTTTTATGCCGGATAAATTTTGAGAAACTAATCCGATCATGTTCTTTGGCACACGTTTCTAGGGGCGAAAAAGAAAGATCGAGTTTACGCCCCTCCCCTCTATTATCACGTTACTTTTCTCAAAATGAAGGAAATGTATATCACATGACAGGGTACATTAAAATAGGGTTAACAGGCGTCCTAGGTTTTCAAGACATGTCCTGGTCCACGTTCCTTGTTTTTTTCTTGAAAACTATTAAAATGTCCTTGTGTTTACAGAACCACACCTTGTTATACTTGAAATCTTATAATTTTTAAAGCCAATAGCGACAGAATTTTTTCTTTCATAAAATCCCGATAGAGCGATGAACGCCAACGACTTTCAGTGAAAATTGTTTGCCCCCCCACCATGCACGTAATGCAACTTACTTACCGATCACCTTTTTTTAGAGCTTTTTTAAGTGTTATATGGATTTTGAACAAACCCATCTAGTATCCCTTATTCAAAAAGAGTTTTTAGGACTGTTAATTACGAATTCTATACATTTGAATAGTGTACAAAAAAATAAAACTTGACATACTGAAGTAATCAGTATTCATGCCTAGTGGGGGGAACGCCGAGGGCCAAACAATAATACTAATCGCATGGGAAAAAACTTTATTTTTTTAATAACTTGGAAAAAAATATCTTTCACCGTAAGTGTATTTGGATATTATTTTTTATTTTACAAAAGCTATTTTATCAAATAGGAAAATCGACAATTTTTTGTAACGATTTCATCAATCATTTGAACATCTTTTGAAAAATAAAAAATAATATCTAAATACAATTATAGTGAAAAATTATTTGCAGCCAAGTTATTAAGAAAATAAATTATCTGAGATTCTAATCTCAGATTATATTTGGGGTATTTTTATTTATAGACTTAGTTGTGGAAATAAAAAAGATTTAAGAATATAGCAAACACATAAGGAACAAGTGAAATGATTTCGGCTATCTGACTTAATAATTTAATTAGATAAATTTACTAACGCCTTTTAAATAAAATTACAGGGTGTCTATTAAATTTTGGCCACGAAATTTCCGGACAATTCCCGCATTTTTCCCGCTTATAAATAAAAGCTCCTTTTCACGATCTAAGTATACATAAAATGCATAATGACTTGCAACATGCTTAATTTACTTCATTGCAATATTAGATATATTTAAAAAATATATTTTTTCATTTTTTCATTTTCAAGAATTTGAATTTTAAGTAAGAAAAGAGTAGTGCAATAAGTTGCAACGACCGCGTAAAAAATAAAATGGTATTAATTTATTTGAAACGCTTATAAATTAATACAATGTACGAGTTTTATAGATAATAAGTCTAATTTATTCAGTCTCATTTTCTATAAATAAATTCAAAACATTAACATATCAAACGCGAAATTTAAATTACTCTATTTATGTAATTTGGCTTTCTTACTCTTCAATTCTTTCCCTTCTTTATCGATTTTCCTTTTTTTCATTTTTGTATTTTCTTCTAACCCCCTTTCCTTCTTCCGTTTTTCTAGAACATCCATCCATTTTCCGTGGGCATTCCTCATAGATAGAATAAATTCTTTAGATATATTGAAACATGTAACTCCTCCTGTCATGGTAACAGCATCGTGTATTATCCGATTTGCCAATAGGGTTTCTTCTTTAGGTTTTCAACGAGAATTTCCTTGTTCACGGAAAATCCTCTTTCTAGATGTGCATTTCCATGAGACAATATGAAAAACATTTTCATTATTTTTGGAAGATTTTCTGTTTTTTCTTCCTTTTTTGTCGAAAGTAGTTGTATCCAAAACTCGTCTAATCTTGTTTTCTTCCGGGAGAACATCTTCATTTGCTCAAGCACGTAGTAATCTGACAATAATGTCTTATAATCTCGGTCTGCGTTCTGAATCACACTGGAGGGAAGCAAATTGGCGCTAAGAAGAATGTCTAAGGCTGTGCGTAAGTTCTCGTCTGCTGATGTTTTAGCCAAAGCCACTGTTCCGGGATTAAGAATTGGTTAATGGTTTTGTCAGAGGATACTTTAGAGGAGACTTCTCTAGTAGTTTGGCTACTAGACATGGGAGGCAGGTTCGACAATCATTCCAGAATAAAAGTATTTCTTTCTGAGAGACACATTTGCATTTTTCTAGTGCAGCACGGGTGGCATATCTCAGATCAATTTCTTTAGAGTACTTTAGATTAACAAACTGCTTGTAAACTTTCTTCATCACTTCAATAAAATGCAACTTCGTTTTTTCCATCACGTCTTCCTTCACAAAACATGTCATGCAAAAAATGTGCTAAAGGAACATTCTATTGAAATTCAGTCAGAAATGGTTCCAAATCCTCTGCCAGAGATGGAAACAAAGCGAGCTTCGCTTTTGTCTCGCTTTTTGTGCATATTTTTCTAAATTTGGAAGACACTCTATTGCTTTTTTTGATACTTTCCCGTTTTCAATCCATCGAACCTGGCAGAACTGTTGAGGGAATTCTAAACAACCAGTAATCTCAATGAAGTTACCGCGGCGTGAAGGTATTTCCTTGAATAAATTGAAAGAGGCCCTTAAAAACTTGACTACTTTCCAAAATGTCTGTTTTGAAAGCTCCATTGACTACATCTAGTCCACATGAACCTAGTTTTAACAATTGCGGCGAATCAAAGTTGGTTCGCAGCTCCGATTTAAATAGGCGAATAAATTTCCAATTTACTTATTATAATTAGGCCAGTCCATTGATATCTGCAAAACTCTCTGATGATTAATTTGTCCGAGTCCAGCCTTAAATCCGTCATGAAGATCGGTAGCTTTGGCATGATGAAGAAACACGGAACTTAAATAGAGAAGTTATTTGTTTTTTTTATTGTCCCAAAAACCAATATGCAAGTTCATTTGGTTTTTCTGTGCTATTTTGTTTCAGCTCTCGTCAAAACCGATGACAATATGTTCGAGAAATTTAACTTGGTTTTCGAGATGTTTGTGGAAATACGGAGCTAAGCCATATACTATGCTGTAAGATATTTTATCCTTGTGTAACCTAATATTCTGAGCAATTTCACTGTCAGGGAACATTCGTTTAAAAATAAAACCGTCACTTTCTGCATTTCGCAAAGAATTGTGATTCATGACTGTTTTCAAACACCACAAGGTTTCAGCTACCGTCACCTTATCTTTAGAAAATTTGAAGCCCTCAAAATGCTTCATCAAACCTGAAAAATTTCTATTCGATTCATGAGGTAGAGATGTAGTAGTTGGATGTGCAAGTGTTGGCAAATTACTAGTACTTGCTGTAGACGAAAGGTTTGAAGTTCCAGAGCTTTGCGATAAACCCATGGAAAAGGAGGCAGAAATACTGACGGAATTCTTATCTAAATTAAATAATTCACTAGAATCAAATCTTATTTATTGTATAATCTCAAAAGGGACAATACAAAATAAAAAATTATCAGGAAATAAAATGCACTTCCCGCATCAAAAATAAAATCCCGGACAATTCCCGAAATTTCCCGGATTTCCCGCAATTCCCGAAGAGTAGACACCCGGAATTATATGCAAATTACGTAACTTGTTACATAAGAAGGTTAATTAGTTAGAAATTGCGTTTCTTATAACCTTTTTTGAAAATAAATTTATACACTCCGACCCCGGATTGTTGTAACTCGGATTGTTTGAAACCCCGGATTGTTACGACTTTGCCCCGGATTCTTTCACAATCAATCCGCCCACTGTACCCTCTCTCTATCTATCATTCGACCAATCATAGCGCGTGTTTTCCGCGCGTCTTTCAAATGTTGTGAATCCACTATTTGGGTCAGTGTTCGTA
>JAAAKG020096868.1:0-16062 GCA_010014905.2 Druon quercuslanigerum
GAAGCCTTACCGTTTTTCAAGTTCTTGATTATATCCCTAACCTCAGTGACACAGACTTTCTCAACTGAGTTTTCTAACACATCTTGTTGCACATCGCAGTTGTGGTGTCCTTTAGCTTCATCTCCGGATTCTCGCCTAAAATGATCTATGAAAGCATCTATAATCCCACCTGCCTCACATTGCATTTCCCCTTTACTATTTCTCATGTTGACAAATTCTGTACTTTTATTTCCCTTCATTTCTTTATAAATCAGTTTCTTGCTTTCTTCAAAGTCGTTTTGTATTTTCTGCTCTTGTTCTGCTCTAATTTTATATTTACTTTCTTTAATTAATCGCTTAAATATCCTCTTTTTGCGTTTGCAACCATTTATACGTCTATTTCTTTCCTCTTTGTTTTTTGGGCAGCCTCAATTTCATCATTCCCCCATGCACAATATAGATGTGAGCACAATATCACTTTTTAGTACAATTAATCTTTCAATTACAGATTCATAACATTTCGTATTCAAAATACTAATCTTTCTACTAAAACTTTTTAAAGACTATTATGAAAATGTCAATTTTCCGTGCTTTAATATGAATAACTCGAATAGTTCATCATTTTTCCGTGCTTTGATACAAAAGTGTACTAAACTTTGATTCATTTTTGTCATTTATTCACATATTCTGACATGATCTTGGATTTTCGAAAAACGTCATTAATCTTCTAGAATGTTTTACAACAATTTCTTCATTTTCTCAAAATATTCTATAATTTGATAGACTCTTCTAGAAAGCCCAATCTTATTAAATAGTTAATCAGGGGCATATTTCCCAATAGTCTGAATACTTCTAGACCATTCTAAACTTTTTAGCTATCTTAAGATTTTTCTATATTTAGATATTATATTCCACTCTTTTTCAGAATCTGGACAATTCGAAAATGTTATGCGACGATTTACAGTTTTTGACAAAGGAAATATTTGGATTTTTCAGCAAGCCTTCGAAGTATTCGGTCGTGCGCGGACGTAACAAAGTAAGCGGCAAACCAAAAAAGTGCACTTTCTGAGTTTTGAATTCTCATTGCAGTTTCAAATTGCACTGAATTGTTTCCGAATCTTAAAATATTTTTACAAAACGTTAATTTATTAAATATTTCTGTAGAAAGCATTATTTATGTAAAATAAAACATGAAACGAGGTTCTGGAAATTTTACTAATAAAACACAATATTTTTAAATGAAAAAAAATTAAATATTCTAAAAACAAGACATGAGTTTTGGAACATTTTCCAGTTTTTCATAAGGTAATTTTCGAGCATTTTCGAATTCTCTGAATATTCTACAACTTTTTTGCCGGAAAAATATTTCCGTCGGGTTATGGAAAAACATATGGATAAAATATTGAAAAATACAAACATTAAATAAAATAATAGATAAAAAGGATTGAATTCTATAAACTGAAATGGTGACATCTTTTAAAATATGAAACGCTGATTACATGACTGGAATATCAAAACGGTCTTCTGTGTTGACCTGAGACCTGCATGCGGGCAGTCATTCAGATGCAGCTTGCTGGAAGTAATTAAGATATAAAAGCATTTTATTCAATAAAGGATATATATGTATGTATTGAAATCTATTATACAAAATGTAAGATACGTAATGAAAAACACATCAATTCCACGGCTTGTTAACTTTATACAGAATAATAAATGTTAACCTGACAGCGCTGTCCAGTTCTACCCTATTCTACTGTATACTGCAAACAATAAATATGTAGTTTCCTGTATGAAATATTGACTAATGAAGTTATAGGACTTTTTTTAGTAAGAGAGCTAAAGAGTTGAGAAAGATGAATTTCTAGAGAATAGGCGAGAAAGATGCTTTCTCATACGTGAAGATTTGCGGGTAGGTTAAAAAATGAAGAAGATATTCCAGATGCCGATCACACTACGAGATGCACTCATCAGTCAGCCGTCATCTCCATCAGCTTCGCGAACAGTCGGCACAAGTGAATTCACCCTTCATCTATCGCAACCCTTAAATCACCCGAGGCTTTTATTCTTCGGATCAAACACCTTCAATAGTGACAGTAATAAAAGTAGAAAAATATTTTTTTAAAGTTACATTTATATTCAAGCTTACTTTCAAATATAAATTTTAAATTAGATTTTGTATGTATCTAAAATATTCTTATGGTCGAGATTTGTTTACTAAAATAAATACAAGGAAGCTGAAAACTTTTAAAATTACTTTGATGATCAAACATTCGAATTTCTAAGAAATAAACAAATTTAAATAAAGTATTTTAATTCTAACAAGTGAGCTGCCGTGATCTGCCAAAATTTTTCGTTTCCTTGACTTGTTTAGTATAAAATAATAGACGAGAATTGAAAACTTGTTCCAAAAATTTCCGAATTCTCCCAGCAAGTTTAAGGTCATGTAAGTATATAACAAGTGGATCACGCAAACAGATTCCTACCTCGCCGGCATTTTTTCGCTATCCTGTTCACATAAAATAACGTAAATCATCAGATAACGAAGCTGATGAAAAATATCATTATTGACATTTACCTCCCCTCACAGGAAACAAGTTCTTTCTAGAAGAAAAGCATCATTCCATAATATTCCTATAGTAATAAGATCTCTGATTCTTATGTCATGTAAATATAATATAAATGGAGCCAAAAACATTTTTTCGCACTCAAAATTTGTTTGATTAAAAACTCCTTTCTCAGTTCTTGATGTTTCGGTACAATGCGTACCTTTATTAAAAGATTTTAAACTGAATAATTATATCTTTACAATTAGTAATACTAAAAAGAACAAACATGTTAAATCATTTCATAGATTATTATAATTTTTTTAACTGAATTATAGAATTTTGAATTATTCAAACAAAAGTCATCATAATAACATCAAGAACGATGTCATTTGGAAAATTTTTTCCAGTCAAAAATTGTTCCTTGTCAATTTTAAAACAAAGACAGTATACGTAAAGAACATTGACAAACAATGTACGCGTTTTCATTGAAACTACTGATGAGGAAGCACCAAAATAAGTTTAAATTAAAAATGAGAAATTTTTGTAACTAAAAAGATGACAATATTTTATAATACTTTGATAAACTTTATCAATATTTAGAATTTCAGTATGTAAGTTAACTGAAATCTTTCGAAATATTTTTATACAAATAGACTCAATGATAATATATATAATAATAATAATAATAATAATAATAATAATATTTCTGTAGCTAATGTATTAAAATTGCCAATTTCACAATCTCTTTTGTAATTAGTAATTCTGGTTTTTAATCTCCGGCTAGTTTCAGCTGTATAAGCTTTATTACAACATTTACATTTGATCAGATAAATAACACTAGACAAATTTTCAGTGGAATCACTGCCTTTCTTTTTGTAAGTGAACCTGAAATCTATTTATAAAACTTATTCTTAAAGGAAAAATTAGTATCTTTAAAGATCGTTCTGGTTTTTGTTAGATATGATTTAAATTAAGGTTTTCTTCAATGCAATCTAAAGCCAGATCTAATGGGATATCAAGGAAACAAGTTTTAAAATCGTAATATAGATTCCATAAATTCGTTCCACGGAAATATTGTTTCAATATCCATATCAACCTCCTTCGTGGTTAATTTCAAAGAATCAAAGTTGCTTTAAAAATGCTTCAGAGTTTTCAGTTCGCATAATTTTTTCAGTATTGTAATACAGAAAAACAAACAGGTCATATGCTGGTGGAGTCTCTGAAAAATTGTAGCTTACAATTGATGACAAAACCTTTCCCGATATTTTTGATAACTTTACCAAGCGTGTTTATTATTAAATATTTAGTAGTCAAAGATGATTAAAACATCCCTCTCTATACTTTTAAATCTAGCTCGTATCTTTTAACGAAAATAATGTTTTTAAATAATAATGGGTTTAAAGGCGTTCGAACCAGGGCCCAACCAAATCTGAATGAGATTTTAATGCTAATGCGGGTTTTTGTTGATGATGGTTGTAAGACATTCTAGGAATATTTTGCACAAAAAATGATTACAATCGGTTAAGCACTTTTTAAAAAAACTCGACTTTGGTATTTAAATAATTCAAAGTAAAAAAAAATACGCCTAAAAGGATTTGGTAAATCGTGCCTAACATTCCTTTTTACTAAATATTTGTATTAATTACGGTTCGCTGAAATGGCACAAATATTCGAAAGCGAAAATTAAAATAATAGTGGAGTGAGCTTCAGTCTTAATCAATTCAAATCGCAAAACTTGTGCTTAAAAATCAAAAAGGTTAATTATGGTTACAGAATCTCTGTACATTGAAGTGACAAACTTGTCTGTAGAATTTGAAAAAAGGATGTCTTTGTTTAAAAAGGAACTAGTTATTACCCAGGTCAAGTAGATGCAACAATAAAATGGCAGCAGTATCTCTATAAGCTGCAAACCCATATGAAAACTTCGAATTTAAAGTTTCTACAGCATGGCATAATCATATAAGTTTAAAACGAAGCATCGAATTGGCCAGCGGAAGATATACGTGAAAACATTCGTATCACGGAAAGAGAACGCTATGATGGAGGAAACCTTAGCTTCTGCTGATACTTACCGGCTGCAAAAGCGAAATTTCTTACGTTCATTCAACAAGGATTTCGTCGTCAATACAAAACTAAATGATAGGTTCATTATTTTTTGCGAAAATCTAAGTTTGAAATAGTATCATTTTACCAATTTATTTTTCAGCCTGTCAGTTTGAACCCACATATAACAGGAGTCATGTTGAAAAAAGAGCAAAGTAAATTCTTATTAAATGGCAGAATATGAATAAAATGGCGCCATTGAATACCACCTATATGCTGTCTATTTATCAGGACGTAAAACACCTCTAGTGCTTGTATGTACCCAAGAGTCAATAGGTGCTTTTGACTCAGGGTTCAAAAAATCGTCAACGAATACGCAAAGAAATATAATAATGAGTCAGGCCATGTCAACTATGCCCATGAAATTTCAGTCATTTTTTGATAAGTGACAACAATTGGAAAAATCTGTAGATAATAGCATTAAAAAAACACTTTAAACCGTTTTTTTTTTAAACCGCATCGTTTTCATTATTTTGAATTATAATGATTTTTGCGACTTTTAATTGAAAAATTAATAATTTACGACTCGTTTGCAATAATCGAATGAAATTTTTAAAGCGTTTTCTCTTTTGAATAAGAATTTTGTTACAATAATATTTCCAAAATTCACATTTTTTATTAACAATTACTTAAACAAATTCGATTATTTATAACTTCTAGTCCTACGATCGCAGTGAAAATTTAACACAATGTAGTTTGCACACTTCTTTCTGTTCTTAAAAAAACCAAATTGGTAATTCTCACTCTGACCGTCTTAAAAAAAGTTTTTGTCGCGAGCGCCGCGTAATAATTGTCGCCTCGAACGGCGCGGGCGGTGCGGGCGGCGCGATCAACGCGATCGTCAATTGTTTATGCACGTCCAAACAAGCCTTGGGTTTAACGTACAAAAGTTAATGACGCGGCTCTTTGTGCAAAAGTGTTTCTGTTTTCTAAAAGCTTATGTTTAATTTTATGCGTAAGTATTATTTATATGTACATATTGTTAGATTACGTAATGCAATATCATGTCTACATTTCCGTGTATTTTAACGTTTCTAGATCGATTGAAGCAAAATGAATCGGCCAAAGTCTTTCTGCAATTCATCTTTTTTGTTAAAAAATTCTTTTTTTTTAGTAGAAAATTTAAGTTTTTAATTGAGAATTCCTGAATTTAGTTAAAAACTCTTTTTGTCGTTAGGAAATTAATCTTTTTGTTTACACATACGTCTTTTTGGTCAAAAATTAAAGAAATAGCTTTTAAATTGGAACTCGTTTCTTAAAAAATAAAAAATTTCTTTGTTTCTCAAAAATTCAAGTTTTTGGTTGAGAATACTTGAATTTTATTAATAATTCGTCTTTTTTAGTAGCAGATTATTCTTTCTGTTAAAAAATTTGTATTTTTATTAAAAATTTACCAACTAAGTTTTAAAGTTGTACTACTTTCTTAAAAATGCATTTTTTGTTTGACAATTTAAAATTTTTGTTAGAAATTCATCTCTTTGGTTGGAAAATTGAACTGTTTTGTTACAAAGTCCTTTTTTTTGTTTAAAAAATTAATTTGGTAACCGAAAATTTACCTATTTATTTATTGGTTGAAAATGTTTTTTTTTAAGTAGAAATTCGACTATTTTACTTGAAAATTAAACTTCCGGGTTGACAGTTCTTGCATTTTGTTTGAAATTTTTTACCAAAAGTTGATAGTTTTATTTTTTTGTATAAAAAATTATTTTTTTTTATGAATTAAAATTATTTCTTTTTAAAGTAAATAGTTTAACTATCCCATTTTTTGTTAAGAATATACCTTTCTTAGTTTAAAAATTCCATTATACTCGGCTGAACTGTCACATACGATTGAATTATGCACATTTCAACATTTACTCTGAAAATCACTTTTTTGTTTTAATTCACCACATGGTTACGCAAGCAAAAATACAGATAAATTGGTAACGAAGGGCTATTCCTTCGTGACTGCTGCTGGCTTTGAAAATTTATTTAGCGCCATTATCTAAAGTTTGACACCAATGGTTTCTCATTTCATGCAGAAAAATAATTCATAAATTTGACAACGGAATATTCATGTCATAAGGTATGATGCTGTCTCAAATAAAAATATAATTCTTTATTTTAATTATGTTTTTTTTAATGAGTAAAGTAATTTACTGATATCGATAGACAGCTTACACTGGAACTTTACATTATGACCGATATCAGCAATTACGTGCAGTACCCTTTGTCGTTAGTAAAGGGGATCCAAACTTAAACTGTCAGGACCACGTGAACCATTTTCAATTGGAATACAGAATATTACACATCAAACTTGAAGAAGCGTGCACTCCCCTTTTTCGCTACGCTGCTGATGGTCACTTATAGATGAGCAACACTCTCTCGAACCCCCGGGCTCCTCTATCACCGTGAAACTGCGGGGCGATCTCTTCTACGAAGATGTAAATTCGTATGCCATAATTCCAGGTTGCAGTGTATATTACTTATTTTTTCGTGTCGGTGAGAAGTTACGTATAGGGACATATACCTGGATAAATTGCTGGTATTTTTAACGCAAGATGAACCTCTTTAAGTTGAAAAACGAGTCACCGGGTATTTTTAAAGTTAGAACTTTGAAAAACATGTAAGTTTAATGCTAATATAGGTTTTTATATAGGTCCCAGTATTTAAAATAAAAATAACTACTGAAAAAATGATTCGAGTCATAAAAAACTTATTCTAACTTAGCTAATGAGAGAATATTATTAATTTCATTGAAAATTGACTTTTGCGGATTACATCAAATCTTGACGTTATCGGAATGACTGATTAAGAAAAGATGGATTTTACTTTAGACAGGATTGCGCTATGGTATACTTTTTTTTATTTTTCGGCTAAACTATGTAAGAAACGTTATAATAATACGGAGCAAAACCATAAATCCAACAGATGTCAACAAAATTTCACTAAGCCATTTTTTAATAAGTCGTAGATTTTTTATTTTAATCGTGAAAAATGTTATTAACAATAAAAATAAAATTTTTATTCCAAATATGCAAAATAAAAGAAAACGTTAAGCAATAAAAATGTTCATCTTAAAATATCTACCGTAAACACTATTCTTGGATAATACGTGTAGTTTGTGTGATAATCGTACCAAACGACATTAAAATTAAGAAATGTACAGTTTTTGAAAAACGACACTTGGTATAATAAAAGGTTTAACGACAAAATAGTTCGCCTAAAATTAACTTAAGAACATTATTTGATAACGCGCGTAATTTTCGTTTTAATCACCAAAAATGATATTAAAAGTAACAAATTTAAATCTATGGAAAGATGACACAAGATACAATCATAAATATTTAACGGCAACATTTTTCAACCTTAATAGAAATTCCAGACCGAGAAACAGAAATTATTAAAGCATATATTTAATATAATAGAGTTCAAAATAATATATAAAATTTTACTTTTTGGACATTCATTAATCGATTGCGAGGATCGAGACACATCATTGGAATACATTTTCTAAAGTCGAAAGAGCATTAGCATAAGAGAATTCACAATTAATAAATGACAGTTGTCAATAGTTCGATCTTTAATTGTAAAATGTTGATGCAAAAAAGTGGAGGAAGTGCAAAAGCCTAAAGCGAAAGCGCGAGGTAAATAAATTACAGAACGGGAAGCGCTAGATCCGACAGGCGCGCGCATTTCATTAGAAACAGTACAAAAATTGAAAAACTACACCTTGAAATAAAAACAAGAATAGCATGATTGTTATGAAATATGTTAAAAATGAAATTTTTTCAAGCTTATTACATGCTTTCCTTAAGACAACAGCTTAAAAAAGCAGGATACAATAATAATATAGAATACAATTACAGAATAAAATAATATAATCTGGACTAATACAAAACTTCTAAATCGAAAGACTTCCACCTTCATTTATTTAAATATCGAAGTCTTTTTGAATTTAAGGGCCTCAACTCTGAAAGATTTACGTTACAAAGTTAATTAAAATATACAAGGCATTTATATTAGAACATCTAGCTAAAAAAAATACATAATCTCTTTGTTATTGAAATGCAGTATTTGGAATCTATATAAAAACCAATTTACACAAAGTCATGAAGTTCTAAAAAAATATCTAACATCCTTTTTCGAAACCGCTCGTTTTCCTTCAATTGTTTAGAATAAAATGAAGAAGTCTCATCCGAAACATTGGCCCAAACTCGTGATGTAGTTATTGATCCTTGATTTTTTGTTTCTAATTCAGACAATGCGATCGGAACAGAAATAATTGCTCGCAGCAGACCAAAGACCTTGAATTCTGCAAGCGACTCCATAAATTCGTCCCACGAAAATACTTTTGCAATCTCAATATCAACTTCTCTCAAGGATTTTTCCATAGAATTATAATAGATTTTAAGTAATGTTTCATTGTGTGCAGCTCTAATTTCTCTTGTCGTAGAGTAATATAAAAATAACCATATGTCGTAGGCTGGCGGTGCGTACCTGTAAAAACAATCTTTTATTAATAATAATTATTAAAATATAATAATTCATATCATATATAATTTAAATAATAAGAATAATAATTTCTATAATTATAGCCCCATCGTGCACTTGGCTGCAATCCAGCCCGTGAATGATGAGGTAAAAACTAGGCTTTGCCAATTATGTCAAATTAGGCACACTGCTATTATCAGATAACCTAATTATTATTACACCATTAAGCCGTTTCTCTTTCGGGGTAGGCGAGACTCACTCGGTGGGAAAAGGAGCAGCGTGAGGAAGGAGTTACAGAAAGTTTAGATTGACCTAGAATTCTCGTATTATTTATTTAAAAACACGGTCGTTCCCCAAAATTGCTCCTACTCAGGCTGCTGATCAATCTCTCCTGCAATCACCCCAAGTAAAGATCCTCACAACGTCGTCATGCGAGGTTCCCCACTTGGGACCATTAGTGCCAAAGACACTCTTTTATTACCTATTTACCGCCATACTTTTCTGTCCTGGCATACTTATCTAGCTGATTTAACGGCCATGCATTTTTTCACGCAGGCTCTCGCGTTTCCGTGGCTTCTTATGTCTCTTCTAACTAGGGACTCATTCACACATTCTAACCATTCTTTCCGCGGACTGCATCTGGACACGCTGCCATTTACTTTACCTTGATACACTTGTTTCGTTAGTCGTTCATCTTTCATTCTCTGAACACGCCCGAACCATCTTAACCGATTTCTTTCCCATGTGTCAACTAGTGCCCCTTCCGCACCACATTCTTTAAGATTTATCTCGTTACTCACTTTGTCCATTAGAGATTTCCCGCACATTATGCGCAAAAATCTCATGTCAATCGCGTTAACTTTACTCTACTCTTTTTCTTGATAGCTTCATGTCTCGCTGCCGTATATTACAGTCGGAATAAATATAGAATTATGCATCGCCATTTTAGCTTTATTGTATACATTTTTACTTCTGTTCCTGCCTGCTCTACCAATAACCTTTTTACCTTCGTTTATGCGTCTATCTAACTCCTAACATATCTTCCCGTCTCTAGTAAAAAAGCTACCAACCCATGTGGAAAAGGTTAATTGGGTAAACCATGGCTCAACAATGGCATGAGCGTGGGGTGAACGTGGGTTATAACGTGGGGTAAGCGTGGAGTAAGCGTGGCTTACGTGGATTGAGTAAGCTGACGACGCGCTAAACACAAATGAATATTCTAAGCCTGCGTTAAAAATGGAAATCTTAGGTTTGCGAATATTCTACACGTCTCTAAGTGGTAAATTCTTTTCCCGGATGCACCGGGTAGCACACCAGGTAGTTTAAGACGTATTCTGTTAGAACTTTTTAAAAATTTAGATTGTTCCAACAGCCAAAGAACTAATAATGATGAGCCGACGATCAGTAAGCACCGGATCGAAAAGCAGCTTGTTTAATACGTATACGAACGTAATATTTATATTTGCCAACTGCCAAAATAATTACGAAGGATGAGCCGACGATCAGGGTGCACCGGATCGGGCACCAGCTAGTTTAATACGTATTCTACGAAAACTTTTTAAAAATTTAGATTGTTCCAACAGCCAAAATAACAACCAATGATGAGCAGACGATCAGGGTGCACCCAATCGAGCACCATGTACTTTAATACGTATTCTACAAGAACTTTTTAGAAATTTGAATTGTTCTAACAGCCAAAATAAACACCAATGATGAGCCGACGTACAGTGCGGCGAATTAGAAAATTGGGGTTCAAAATGATCCAGAGCCTACAATTTTCATCCGATTCCATCTTTTTTTTTAAATCAAAGCTAATTAAAGTCTAAAGAGGTATGTCAGGGGCGATTTTACTAAAGAGCCTCTGTTTGTTTGTTATTCAAGTTGCATTATGCCAAAAAACCGTAAGTTTTCATATTTAAGCGGCCTGTTCTGTAGCATTCATTGATTTTACCTTAAAAAGGTGAAAAACTGATAGATTTACAATCGATTAACAAATCCTATCAACTTGGCTGAAGTTCGCGCAATCTGTTCAATCGGAATAAACAAATTTATGGACAAAATCGATTATTGCTGTACATTCAAGCCTGGAAGTTCTTTTCATACCGTTTTTCTCCGCGAAATCGAGTGAAATTAATGTTTCGTTAAAATCAAATACTAAAGTATAATTTTTTTGATTGTTATAAACAAATTTTATAAACAAATTTAATGAATTAGCGCCTCCGTATATATGAAATGCATTTTTTCTGCGCAATCATTAGGTTTGCCTTCAAAAATGAAAATTCCATGACAGAAATAAACAATTAAAATATTTATATTGGTATAAACAATACTGATTGACAAATGCATTAGACGGTCACTCTTTGATAGAAAAAATCCATTTTTTGCACAATTGTTAATATTATCCCTTAATTAATGTCCTGATGGAGGAAACTGACGTTTGACCACATTTTTTATTTTTATTACCAATTCTGCTCGACAAATGCATTAATTAAATGCTTTGAAATAGAAAAAATCTTTTTCTAGATGAAATGTTGATTATCTTATAAAAAATAAAACTCCTACGACTCAAGAGTCGTAAAACGCTGTTTTTTTTGGAAGGACATTGAAAAGTTTACGCACGTATCTATTGGATATTTGTGTTTTCCCGAGTTCTTTGTGATTTTCTGATCACGCAAGTAACGACAAAGATAGAGGAAAACTTTTGAGCTATATCAAAGTCAATTACGATATCAAAGACAAATGTCTGCAAGCAATCGCAGATAAGTTATCTTAGTACATGCTCACATTTGAACAAAAGTGAAAAAAAGCTTGTCATAACATAACAACATTTAGGGTCAGGAATGTTGAGTGACTTATTTCAGATCTTCAGATGATTTCGAGAATAGTTCAAAATCAATTAAGAGACGAAAACTGCCCAACGTTCGAGAATGTTATTCTGACTCTGAAATACAGACTGCATTCCTGAGTATTTCGCGTTCTTCTGGTAAAACTAAAATCGCTAATGGCATGAGTAAACTTTTGTCAAATGACGATGATGAACACGATGAACTGTCTGACGAACTAGCATATTCAGAAGTAGGAGGAATTACACGCTAAAATGATGATGAGGCATTAGTACTGATTGAGGACGCAAAATTGAGTGAAAACCAATATGAAGTTATTCGTATGCAAGCGAAAGCTAAAAATGCTGATACCTACCCACCTTATAGGAGCCTAGCAGATACCAAAAAAGGTGCTACCCCCCAGAATCTCATATCATAACGGAAGAGAGTTAAGTATTAACATGCAAGCCGTGCTAGATTAACAGTATCTCGCTTGATGGAAATACCTAGAATTATACCTTAAAATTTAGTTGACAGACCTAATCTTTCAATGACTTTAACTTCAAACTATGGATGTGATGGGACATCTGGTCATAATCCATACAGCCAGTCATTCACTGATCCTAGTAAATCTGATGCAAGCATCTTAATTTTTTCAATGGTACCGCTAGCATTGCAGATGATAGACACGGAAACTATTAGATGTTTGGCGATTTGGAAAAATCCACATCCTGGGTCATCAAGACTTTGTAGAATCATGCGATTCCGCTACGTAAAGGAAACAAAGGAGACTACCATCTCTAAGGTAAAGCAGATTCAAGGAGAAATTGATGAACACAAACCAACAACAATTAATTTCGGTCGAAGTCGGAGTCGTTGCAAAGTCACGCATAAAATGATAATGTCCATGGTTGAAGGAAAGGTTCGCCAAGCGCTTACTGAAACAGCATCATCATTGTCATGTTATATACGCTCCGCAAAGCCCTCCATGATGAACAAGTTGGAAAAAATTAAACTCTTCTCTGTGAAGATCAAAAACTTCTCTTTTGGTCTCTCCACACTACATGCTTGGATAAGCTTCATGGAATGTATCCTTGACATTGCGTATTGCATAGAATTCTGCAAATGGACAGCGAAATTAGCCGATGAAAAACAAAAAATGAGCGATGCGAAGAAGAGAATTCAAAATGAATTTTGGGAGAAAATGGGCCTGTTCGTGGATGTTCCTCAACATGGGACTGGAACATCTAATAATAGTAATACTGCTCGTCGATTCTTTGAATATCCTGAATTGACTTCGAGTATTACGGGGGTTGAAAAAGGATTAATCGAGAAATTCGGCGTTATTTTGAAAGCTATTGCATCAGGAAAGAGAATAGACATTATCAAATTTGGAGAATATTGCCAGGAAACTGCTAAACTTTACGTCAGCTTATATAGTTGGTTATATATGCCTGTGACAGTCCACAAGATCCTCATACATGGCGCTAAGGTAATTGGAAATGCCTCATTGTATATCGATCAATTGACAGATTTGTATCACAAATTGTTGATCATGACTGATCCCTACATAAACAACTTCAGAACCCTTAAGGTGAGGCTCCCTCGTCCCATGGATGCACAAGTTCAGGATCTGCTGATTGCAGATGATTGAGAGAAGAATGGGCAACGCTGCTGAATACCAGAATTTTTCGTCCAAAAATGGTTAAGCTTCATGACTTCGTTCATCCTCATTGCTTATAATATTGGAAAAAGATGTTGAGTCTAGACGTTTTACGATTCGGTTCCTTGTTTCAAGGTAGCATTAACTATTGAACCCAAAAAACAGATTTCTTCTATACGATAGAATTATTTTAAGAATTGATTGATCAAGAAAGTTTATAAAAATGGGAGATGTTGTTGTATGTCAGTATATTTTGTAGGAGTTTCATTTTTTATGATATAATAAACATTTCAGAAAGAAAGATATTTTTACTATTTGAAAGCGTCTATTAAATGCATTTGTTGATCAGAATTGTTAATAAAAATGAAAAATAAGGTCAAACGTCAGTTTTCTCCATCAGGATTTTAATTTAGGGATAAAATTAACAATTATGCAAAAAAAATGGATTTTTTCTATCAACAAGTGATCGTTTAATGCATTTATTAATCAGTATTGTTTATAACAATGGTAAATATTTTGATTGTCCATTTCTGTCATGGAATTTTCATTTTTTAATCTGTTCATGAACTTTGTTATAAAAATCAAAAAAATTATACTTTAGTGTTTGATTTTAATGAAACATTATTTTTTACTCAATTTCGCGGGGAAAAACGTTATGAAAAGAACTTCCAGGCTTCAATGTACAGCAATAATCGTCTTTGTTAATAAATTTGTTTGCAACAATTGAACAGATTGTACGAACTTCATCTAAATTACCAGGATTTGTTAATCGATTGTAAATCTATCAGTTTTTTAACTTTTTCAGGTAAAATCAATGAATGCTACAGACCAGGTAACTTAAACATGAAAAATTATAGTTTTTTGGAAATTTGTAACTTGAATAACAAACAAATAGAGGCTCTTTATCAAAATCGCCCCTGTCAGACCTTTTTAGAATTTAATTAGCTTTGATTTCAAAAAAAGATGGAATCGGATGAAAATTGTAGACTCTGGGTCATTTTGAGCCCCAATTTTCTAATTCGCCGCACTGTGCGACGATCCGGGTGCACCAGATAGAGCATCAGATAGTTTAATACGTATTTTACGAGAACTTTGTAATAGATTTTGTGAATAATAAAAACAATCCCAAATGGTGATTCGACGACCAGGGTGCAACGGGGCGAGCACCAGGTATTTTATCACGTATTCTACAAGAACTTTACAAGAGTTTAATTTATGCCAACTGCCAAAATAACTAGCATAGATGAGCCGACAATCTGGGTGCACTGGATCGAGCACCAGGTACTTTAATACGTATTCTACAAGATTTTGTTCAAAATTAAAATTGTTCCAACAGCCACTATGACTAAAAATTGTGAGTCGACGACCCAGGTGCAAAGTGCATCCGGATCGTCAATTCATTGGTAGTTATTTTAGCAACTGGCACAATTTATATTCTTAAAAAGTTATCTTAAAATACGTGCTAAACTACCTAGTTCGCGAATTGGTGCAATCCGATCGTCGACTCACCAGTTGGAATTGTTTTCGTTATTCAAAAATTTAAAAAAAATGTAATTCTCGTAGAATACGTATTAAACTACCTGCTGATAGACACGGATCACCCGGGTGGTCGGTTCATCATTGGTAGTTATTTTGACTGTTGGATCAATTTAAATGTTGAAAAGGTTCTTGTAGAATACGTGCTAAACTACCTGGTGCGCGATCTGGTTCACCCGAATCGTCGGCTCAACAATGGTAGTTATTTTAGCAGTTTGCACAAGTTAAAAGATTAAAAAGTTCTCGTATAATACGCGATAAAGTACCTGCTGTTTGTTCAGGTGCACCAGAAACGTCGACTTATCATTGGTTTTACTTATTATTTTTGCTGTTACTTATTTTTCTATACTTATTTTTGCTGTTGGAACAATCTAAATTTTAAAAAAGTTCTCGTAGAATACGTATTTAACTACCTGCTGCTCGATCCGGTGCACTCAGATCGTCGGCTCACCATTTGGAATTGTTTTCGTTATTCACAAAACTTAAATTTTGAAAGTTCTCGTAGAGTACGTATTAAACTATCTGGTGCGCGACCTGCTGCACCCGGACCGTCGGCACATCATTGGTAGTTATTTGGGCAGTTAGCAAAATTTCAATTTTGAAAACTTTCACGTAGAGTACGTATTAAACTACCTGGTACGCGACCTGCTGCACCTGGATCGTCGGCTCATCATTGGTAGTTATTTTGGCTGTTGGAACAATCTAAAGTTTGAAAAAATCTCGTAGAGTACGCATTAAACTACCTGGTGTGCGACCTGATGCACCCGGACCGTCGGCTCATCATTGGTAGCTATTTTGGCAGTTGGCACAATTTAAATTTTGAAAACTTTCTCGTAGAATACGTATTAAACTACCTGGTGCGTGACCTGCTGCACCTGGATCGTCGGCTCATCATTGGTAGTTATTTTGGCTGTTAGAACAATCTAAATTTTGAAAAAGT
>JAAAKG020096879.1:0-16061 GCA_010014905.2 Druon quercuslanigerum
GCCTGTCAGTTCACTAACTTTCTGATTCCGCGATTCACTTGCTTCGAACAGATCTTCAAATATTCTCATAGCATCTTACTGCCTGCCACGATACTAACTTTATGAATTTGTTATTCATTTCCTCACTCTTTGATTAAAAAATGTTTTGCCTAAAAATAAAGCTTAAATGTGCTGGCTGCGACGCTTTCTGGATTAAAAAGAAAGGCAACAAAAGATAATAGAAAATGCAACTGAAGCAAATGATTTTTCTCTTTCATTAAACCGCATAATAGTTTTTAATGACATTTTATGCTACAATTGTCGACTCTCTATATATAAAAAAAAATCTCAATCGTGTCTCTAATGCTGACGAGGAGAATGCCTCTCCTTTTGACGATGACCCAATTAATAATGATCCAACGTTTGAAATTAAACTTAAATCAAATGATAAAATTCCTGATAATGAACGCATTCAACTTCCTTTTTAGCGGTGTGTTGCAACTCACATATTTTGTTGCATCTGCTTCTCTAAGACGAATTTAAATACAATCCCTTAAGAAGCTTGAATTTAGTCTTACATCAAGAAGAAAATATACATACCAAAAGGAAATCGGTGCTGTCGAGCTCATATGATAAAAACTCGTATATTTTATGAAGAACTTGTTCTCTTGAAAGTGGGTTCTAACACATCAAGTATCACTGCATTAAAGTTGTCCAAAGTAATGGATAACCTTTCTATAAGGTGTGATTCAAGTTTATTCGATAAAGTAGGTGAATTGAGTCTTTCCGAAAAACAACTAGAAGTATTTACAGGGTTAAATTGGAAACAACTTAATGCTCTTAAAGAGATGTTGATCTCGCTCCGAAATACCCACTCGTAGTCTTTTTGTTCAAAATACGTACTGGGAACTCTAATAAAATGCTTTCTTCTATATAACAGTTAAAAAATGAACATGATGTATACGCTTATGCTGTCATCGTAATGAAATCTTTGGAAAATGTCGTTTAGCCATTTCGCTTCGTTTTAGGTTCTCTTAACAGAGATAACCTTAGTTAAGATCATAAAACAGATAAGACAAAAAAATTGTTCGACATCGACGATCAATTATTTTGAATTTGTGACGGAACTTACGCTAGACATCAAAAGAGCACCAATAATGAATATTAGAGGAAATCTTTCTCTGGGCAGAAAAAAGTTCCTCTCTGCAAACCTTTCACTATTTGCACAACTGAAGGCTACGTTGTTGAAATTCTGGACCATACTTTGCCAATAAAAAGGATGCCGAAATTTTAAACAGTGTTATTAAGGATCCAAATGGTTTGCGTAAATTTTTGAAAGAAGGTGATATTTTTGTTCTTGATCGTGGTTTTCGAGATATAAAAGAAAAGTTAGAGCAAGAGAAATTTAACGTTTTAATACCTGCTTTAAAAGGAAAAAGGAAACAACTGTCCACGGAAGAGTCCAACGAATCTCGTTTCGTCACCTTAATTCGGTGGGCAGTGGAATCTGTGCACGGCATACTCAAACAAAAATATCGCCTTTTGGATCATAAAATTGATAACAAACTGATACCAAACATTGGATCATACTTCAGAATCGCATCGTTTCTCAATAACACTTTTGGGAAAAGACTTCGAACTGATGTAGACACTTTTGATGATATTTTGCAAAGAATGCATAGTCAAAGAAATGTGCAGAATACTTTGGCTAATGAGGTAGAAGAAAAAGGATGGCTTCGTCGGAAACTTCCTTTCAAAAGTGTTACATCAGACGACATTTTAGATTTTCCGGAAATGACTGAAAGAGATTTGAAAATCTTGTTCACTGGAACACACCAACTTGCTCAAGCTGTCTCATATTTGGCAGAAATGGTCAATACAGATAGTAAATTTCGAATTGAGTATGTGAAAGATGAGTCAAATATGCTCAAATTAAAAGTTCCATCTTGTTACTTTTCTCGCACGGCTTATAGATGCTTTTCAAGGTACAAGCACAATACTTTTGAAGTTTCTGGTTTGACACATTACACATGTGAATGTGCTAATGACGAACGCACTGTTGCTTGTTATTCACACATTGCGGCAGTTGTTTATTATTGATCACATGCTAGGTATTTGTTCTAAATTTTTAAACCCGCAGAAATACTCAGTGATGTATTCAAAAAGAGAAACTATATTCCAGTGATTGAAAGTGACAGCGATAATGATTAAAGGAATAAGCAACTCCTACTGGTGAGAGGCACGGGTACTCACTTTAATTAAGCACCCCAAATGGTGAAAGGCAAGGGGACTCACCGCAATTCAGCACCCCAAATGGAGTTGAAAATGTACTTCAACCTCCTCGTGGTGGGCTCCGGAAACTAATTTTTATAGGCTAACTGCAGGCGAATATGATTAAAATATTCAATGCAATATCCAAATCAGTAGATACAATTTATATCGATTTGTGATGTTCCAGGCCTTGGGGCCATGTTATGCGCTATACGCAATACAGGCACGGCAGCCTGCGCAAGAGTTTGCTTTTTTAAGCCATGAAGTACCCTTACGAAAAATTTAGGTAAAATATATGTTGAAGTGGAAAATAAAAGCATTATTTCAAAGAAAAAACTAGATGTATATCTCTAAAACATAACCTCAAAAAAAAATTTTAAAATGACTATAACATATATTTCGATCATCAAAATCGGTTGGGTAGTTTTCGAGAAAAATGACTTTTTTGATTTTTCTTTCCTTGTCCATAACTCCCCTAAACATAAAATTTTTAAGTTATCCTTTGTAGGAATTTTATGTCACATCAATGTCCATCTATAGTATATATAGTATATATAGCATCTATACGTGCGAAGGCAACTTTTGCATGCTTACCCCCCTAGGCCTTTTCATTAAATCTTAGAGTGTTACGTTTTAGATGAGATGCACTTACCTTGCTGTAAAATAATTCTATTTAAACTTACGCTACTTTCTCTTTCATTGATTCTAAGTTTGGGTAAAAATAGAAAACAGGGATTGAGGGAAAAGCAAAAACAAAAAGGTTGCGATTATTGAATTATTGCTTACAAAAACTGTTAAGATATAAAAATAACAATTGATTAATATCAAGTTACATATGTGATGTTCTAATTTTGTTTATGATTTCTGTTTAAATAAATACACGAAGCATGGAGCTTTCAGGAATTCTAAAAAGACTTCGTCTTAGTGTCGACCCTTGAAAAAAGGAAAAGGCTTTAATTACGAGTTTTAAATTTATGTTTGAGAAAGAAATCCTAAATAGCAATATTTTATTGCGGAAACGTAACAACGATTTGATTTGTCGTCGCTTGGAATTAGGGGCACTTTTGTAGAACATATTGTTAGATGATACAATAGGAGAGTGATGTGTTTTCTTAGCAGGGCTTTCTTGATTTGTTAAGGGGGCTCACAGAGTAGAACTCACTGAAGTTAGAGTTAGCTGATTCACTTTTAACTATTTCACATATGCTAAAAATTTTAAAGATCCGGAGAGTTCTTCGGCAGCGATTTGATGGTAAAAATAAACTTGTCGTAACCCTTTAGAATATGGGTCTATATAGGCAAAAATCTGAGCAGGGGAGGAAAAATAGTCCCTTGGTGGACCATTTTTTGACTTTGATTTATGGCATGATGACACAGATCCTGGGACATTGCGTAGGTGGGAGACCACGTGACGGTCTTTGCAATGCATTTTCTTGAGGAGCAGTCGAAGACAACATATCATTATGATGCTTATTGCCTTTTCTTCTTAGAATTTTACATAAAATTTATAATATATAATATAAAAATACATAACATAAAAAGAGTTTTTCCTGACTCAGGGGTTTTAAGCCGTGGAGATTTTATAAAAACCGACGAAGAGCAATTGTACATAAAACAAGTACCTTCTCATCAGGATGAGAATCTCAAACTCAGCTTTGTTCTAAAATGTGTACCCACTAAATATCTCCATAAAATAATTTAAAAAATATTCACTAAGCAGACTACTGGTTCTTGCGCTCGATAAAATATTTACCTCGTACTAGATACACGATTTTTTTAAGTGTCCCATATTTGCGCAATGAATCACTAGTATAGGAAATCAACATCTAAAATTCATTTTCATTATATATAAGTAATTATAAAACCATAATAATTCGGATCAGAAACTACTTCTTGGGGAAAATAATACATTCAGTTTTTATTATTATTTGTAGTAACTAGTTAGTCCTAATATTTTAAGACGGCTTCGGCTTACATTGTATTTAGTATAATATTTTATCTAATTAATTGGATGATATGGAGGATAGTGTTTAACATGCTGTATTCTAAAGTTAAGCAAGATCGGACGAAGGCGGCCTACGGGAACTTCGTCCATTTCATATTTTCTTAATTCTGTAATCGTTCCGCTTTGCATGTTTATTTTTACTCGTACTTTGCGGCGAGTGCGAACACTGTAAGTATATATTCCAGCAAGATTCTCATTACTCTCCAATACTGCAAATACGTCTCCAGCAAATGTTGTTAATACAATTAGTTCTTGGGTTGGTATGGGTCCATATCGATTCAATCCTTGAGACAATAAAATTGGTTTATCCACAGGAAATGTGTATTTATTAAGTCCTAATAGCAGGTTATGATTCTTGTTGGAAATAAGCAGAACAAACTGAAGTTGGTCAAGTTCATATCCAGATCCATCAGAAGATGGAAGCCTGGTAGGTAGAGCCATGCATCTAGAGGATGAACTGGAACTAGAACCAAGTGGCGGCTGGACAGGAGCAAGACTAATTTTTAGAAAATCAGAAAGTATTTCAAGCCTCAGGTATGAAATTTATATACATATGTTGTTTATAAATTGTGGACAAAACATTGATAACTTTAACTACGTTTTATACAGAAAATGTTATCAAAAAATATAAAATGTTTTAAAATCCATAATAATTCAAGGTGCATTTAAAATCCGTCAGGGAAAATTGAGAAAAGTTAAATATCGGAAAAAGATCCAATAAATCGAGCTATCTTCAAAAGAGTTGCAAAGATTAAGAGTTAAATTAAACTAATCGAATAATATTTATAATTACTTGGTTCTCTGTTTAATGTTATTGAAAGAAGCGACTAAAGTAATATCTTTTTTTTAAACTACTATAGAAACGTCATCTGAAAATATAACTAAGAAGGATAATTAGGGGAAAAAGTTACTAAAAGTTTCGTTATTTAAACTAGAAAATTAATTTAAAAATTTAATTTAACGTCAACTTTGTGTTTCAAAGTAACTTACCCATGATTGAGGTTCACATGTTCTACTCTATATCCATTCACGATGTGGCGATGCGGACCTACTGGAGTTTCACTGACTTCAGATGGGGTCAATGGGGTAATTTTTATTATTTTTGTATGTATATATTCCAGCAAAAGTCTCAGTACCGTCCAATATTGCAAACACGTCCCCATCGAATGTTGAAAGTACAATTTGTTCTTGGCTTGGTATAGGCATATACTTATTCCGTTCTTGAAGCACCTTAATTCTTTCATTGGCAGGAAAACTAAATCTTTTGAATTCGAATTGCGTTTGTGGATTTTTATAGGGAATGAGTCGAATAAATTCAAGTTGATCAAGTCCATAGCCAAGCACGTTAGAACAATGAAGCCTGGTAGGTGAAGTTGTAATCACGGCCGGAGGAGACCGGGACCTTGAACGAAGAGGATGTATTGAATGAGAAGAAGATCTGGTCCAGGAGTGAGTTCTGGCAGGTGGATGTTGTCTGTCAGAAGAAGAAGAAGATGGGTCGCTACGAGGAACACGAGGGATGGGGGCACCATTAGGAAAACATTCAAATTGCGAACTTAACTCTGCAAGAAGGAACAGCCGATTTTATTTTTTCATGAACGAATCATTATATATTTTTAATAATAATCCACAATCTGTCCCATGGTTGGTTGCCACGTTTCTGAATTTTTTAGCTTTCGGTCATCGTACTAACCCGACAGTGAACACTTGAATTACGACGGATGAAATTTATACTGGATATTCCATTTTTGATCCAAATAGGAGTTATACATTTTAATAAACTTTTTGACTTGCACGAAAATCATAAAAGCATCGTAATTTTATCAATTTTCACGGCAGATACTTTTGTTATTTGCTAATAATTTTAGGTGATTAGATGCTCAAATTTAAAATATTTTTCAATATTAAAGCAAAATGCAGAAGAAACTATCCGTTATCATCATAGAATATTCCTAGGAAAACTTAAAATCTGCCAAAAGGTTTATGTCCTTCATTACTTCTCTTTTAATGAAAATTACATTAGAAATAGATCGTTTAGAATAGTTAGGTTACTCATGTAAACCCTCCATATCATCCTATTTTACAGAAATGTAGCATTAGAATCAACCGAATTTTTTTACGTTAAATGCTGACTGCTGGCTCTGTTAGTTTTCGGTTAGTTGGATATTATTTGGGTGTTGTTTTGATCCTATTCTGAGTGGACCCTATATAATATATTTATCAATTTAAGTTTTCTTCTAAAAATAATGTTGCAACTATGAATTTCCAGTGGTCTAATAATCTTATTAGATATTGCGCCTAAAAATAGGATTCATATATAATTTCCTTTTTTACATTCATAAACTCACAATTATTCTATGTATCAAAGTGAACTCTGTTCCTAGCCTAAAATTCCCTTAATCTCCTATTAATATGCTTAATATGTTCAAATGAAAAAACTGTCATAGGTATATTATATATTATTATATTCACCAATAGAATTAAGGATGACCATCAAGGTATAGACTTGAGTAGAAACGATCCACATATTTTGAAAATAAGAACAAACTGCGTAATGAGTTGATAGAATAATTTTCTAAAAAGTGTATCTACAGAATATTCTGCTATTTTGATAGTGATTACATATTTTATCTGAATCGTTATCTCGTTGATTATATATGTCAAACTTGTCTTTCTAAGATACTGATATTTCAGTAATCAGTCCTAAGAAATATATTTGATTACATCTTGCTTTGTTTAACCAATTAAAAAGCAGTTATTGATATTTTTACTATAATAAGACGAAATTGATTTAAAATGATTGATATTGGGCTTCAATCAATAAAAACATTCGTAAAACAAGACCTAGTAGTTTATTATAATTTGATGAATTGTTATTAAACAAATGTAATAGGTAGTGTTATTAACAATTGTCTTATTCTAGTTTAAAGTAAGATAGAAACATGTGGAGACAAAACTGAATATATTTCTTATTTTTATAAATAAATTTTACAAACAAATGCTCACTTTGAGCAATTTTCGAGCTTTTGAGAAATTTTATAAGCAAATTGACAATTTGACAAATTTTTAAGATTTACAGTTAATTTTTTCAAAGTACTTTGTTAGTTTTTCTAGTGATATTTGTGTAAGCTATACTGTCATCTTATGAGAAATATTACTGTTATAAAACATTTTCGATAAACAATAGCACAGTTCGAGCCATTTTTTATTTTTTGCACTCGAGATCCAGCAAATACCCTGGGGGTGGAGAATTTAGGGTCAGGACCGCGATTTTGGATCCCATGTTCGCATTCACCGACACATATGGGGTCCCAAACTTGAGAACTGACCCTCTCTCCGCCTCCTGGTGGCTACACCCCTGTGAGGAGGGGCTCGTCAATTAAGCCGCGGATTACTCCGCGGACTTATCGACGTATCTGCAACCGACAATGGATGTGGAGGAGAAGGAGGAGACAAAGGAAGCAGAAGGGCCAACACAGGCCACAGTCCCGGTACCCTCGCGTGTCGGTATTCCAGGCACTCGCCAGCGTCGTCCCGAGGTGGGACGACGCATAAGCGCTGAAACACTAAGAGATTGTAAAGGAAAAATAAAATAATCTCTTCTCGTTTATCTAATTTAATTTTTTTTATTACACGGTTAAGTAAGTAGCCTCTTAAATTAATTATTAATAACTAACCTTAATGTAAATGCGGAAAGAGATTAAAAGTTATTAAGAGATAAGCACCAAAAACTTTCTTTAATTTCTTAGGTTTTTTGGCTCATTATTTTCTTTTGTTCTTTTTCCTGTTCTGTTCAATTATCATTGACTTTTCGAGCATCTCTCAGTGCCATAGGATGGTCATTAACTGGAGTAAGTTATATGGAAGAATATGATACAAAAATTTTACAAAAGTGTCCATTTTTTCTTCAGTTTAGTATGAGAGATATATCTGTCCAACGAATAATATTGTTATTCACGTGATAAATATAGCGCAAGAAAGTACTGACGATGTGGTGAGACGGTCCTTCCTATCTTCATATTTAAAACAGAATCATAAAACTACGGGCGAACATTTATATTGATACGTCTCTAGAGTCAAAAGTGGATAGCCAGGTAGAACTAAGGGAAAATCCACTAAATCATTCGATAATGCGATCGATTGCGTGCACCATCGGCTAATAAGTGGGGATGGCCTGGGACCAATGCACCTTATATATTGATCCCGGTATCGGTACCAGGTCTCTCTTGTAACTTAACAATCTACGAGGATGCAACTCTCTTGGTATCTCTTGCTACCTGTCACTTAAGACAGAGCTTTAAACTAAAAAAGGGCGTAATTAAAGGAATGCTATTTCTGAGGATTCTCCTTTATCAGTGGAGACCTCGTTGTGCACGTTTTCATTTAGTGAGGGAATTTTTATAAATGATCATGTGGTGTGTGCAACATCATTGTAACGATTTTGCACTTTATTTCACGATAAAGACCTCGTTGTGCATGCTCGTACTAGCTAGTGAAATTTTAATGGGCATTTTTAGTTTGATTTGTGAAAAAAGAATAGTACCAGAATGGAATTTGTAACGATTTTGCACTTTATCTAACGATAAAGACCTTGTCGTGCAAAGGAAGTTCTTGTCTTGTTTTTTACTTATATTGGTTAATTGGAAGGTAATGTTTGATATGCTAAAAAAAGGGCTTGACAAACCAACGTGTTTAGACCAGGTGGTTTCTGTTTATACTTCAGTCGACGCGACATTTTAGTCTTATTTTGCACAATTTTGTTTTATTATCAAGACGTTCGCTCACAACTGGACTAGTATGCGATGTATACGTGTAATATAGGTTTTTTTTGTGTAGCGAGGGAGAGTGTACAAACCTAATCAAAAGTTCAGACAAATGAATAGGAGAAACGCTATGGAGTTTCGGATCTTCTTCAGTTTAAACTTTTAGACGAATTTTTCTCGCGTTAACTACCTTAAATCAACACCAGGTATATATATCCAAACGCGGCAAATTTTTAACAAAATGGTAGATGCCTAAACCAGAAAAGAGATGAATCTATAATCAAATTTCCGACATAATACATTTAAATTTGGTTTTAATGTTAATTTTTGGGCTTAACGTGACATAAAATCCAGAGCTTCGAACAGAACAGTTCAATTTCTAATCAAGTAGTAGTTACTACTAATGAAGTAGTTCATACAATAAAAACGAATTTTTAAAGAAAAACTTAATAGTTTGATATTTCTGTTTAAATGGATTTCTATGTTAAAGATTCCACCAAATAATAGAATCTCCAACCAAAAAGTCTGCCTACTATTTTATAGTTCCAAAAAATATAAAAGGTATTCATATTTTCTTATATAGATTGTAATAGTTGGTCATTTTTTAAAGAAGTAATATTATTTAAGTCCTTAAACAAAATTAATTATTGTTTTCTTCTTAATTTCTAAAAAATGAGTCTAAGATAACCAATTTTTCTCAAATTGGTATCCTATGTTACTTTTTGTTGAATTATTACAAAGTTTAAAAAAATTTCTTCTAATTTTTCACAAATCTCTATTTGCTCAAAAACAGTTCTTTTCTTCTAGAAAGATTGGCACGTTTTCATAAAACCCTGGATCATGAGTTACATTCCTCGAGAATCCCAAATTTACCAACGTTAATCAATTTGGCTTTTATAGTACCCGGTTAGGACAAGAACTCTATTAAGTTGTTTTCCAAGTACAGAAGTCCCTTTACTTGTTATAATTAATTCTTCATCTAATGCAAGAAATTTAATTCTAAATCCTTATCTATTCTCTACATTCTCTATTTTTTCCATATTATTATCAAAGCATTTAAACAATTTAATAACGTGATCCGATATACCTTCCCAAACTCATTGCTGAATCCAGCCCCCAATCTCAATGTGTTAAGACTATTTTTAGGAATTACTCTCAAGCCCGATATTTTTAATAACCAAAAATCTTGCAGTACTAGAAACAAGCAACTGTGCAAACTTAAATAACGCTTTTGTATATTACCCAGTTGATTGATAATATTTGTAAAGCTGCTATTTTCTTATCAATTTTTGTTGTACACTTGGAATGGAAGCTTCTAATGTGTCCCCTAAGGATTAAAATTTTTCTTATACCTTCTTCCCTATTCCTTTACACACCTCTTACACACTTACTTGCTGCTGGGATGCGGACCTACAGTGTAAAGTGGATTCCTAACTACCAGGAACAACAGCCTTAAGTGCTTGAAAAACCTTTTTTCAAGAGGTGCCGGTCCCACGCTTCTGGTATTTGAGATTCACTTTAACAAGCCTGCCCTGTATCCTACTACTGCTAAAGTTAAAATCACGAGATTTAAAAATCTTGCTTGGTAAGACACCATGTTTTTCTGTAAAGAACTAGAAAATCTCTCTCGATTGTATTTTCTCTCAACCTTTTGCAAATTTTTGAAGGAAGTGATTATCATTATTTTTAAATAATCTATTTTCGTCAAATCATCACTATTACAGGAAAGAACTCTGCCAACATGCTGTTTGGCCTAACCAAAGGCAGTTAACCAGCAAGACGTCACTGTTTCTTATCTATCTCATTTTTCGCCACACCCCCACCAGATACCAATTACGTTTTACATTGAAAATGGTAACTCATCTACTAACGAATTTTTATCAGTTTCTTGCCATGCTTCTAGTTATACAATTTATAGAATTACCAACGCTAGAATGGCACAAAGAAATTAATATTTGCTTATCTTTTTATATTATTTTTGAAATTAGATTATTTCAATTAGATTGTATGTGTAACAAAAAATACTCCACATATTCATAAAAGTTTTATTTAAATATTCACACTGCGCGAATCAACGTTTACCGTGACATGGAAGAAATCAGACTAAACAAAACAGGAGCGCAACAGCGTCTTCACCCCATTATAGCTGCCCCTACAGTCTCTTAAATACGACTTCCTCACATTTATTCGCATACGTCTTCCTCGATCTATCCTTACTACCCTAACTAACCTACTTCGTTTAATCTCCTGTAGGAGCCTGTTAGCCTTGTTGATGATGGCGCTGATTAAATCCACGATGGAGACTAGAACACTAGCTAGCTATAGCTACTAAACTTTTTAAACTTTTTTCCAACACTTTCTTTTTTATGTGTTTATCTTCACACTTTAGTTGTGGAGACATTTTTTCAGCCTTATTTTGCACCATTTTTTTTTATCAAGACATAGCTTGATGCAGCCTCTAGAATCAGCTAAGGGCGGTGTTGCTATACTTATTGCGTAACTATTATACCATGTATACGTATATTATAGGTTTCTTTGAGTCGCGAAGAAGAGTGTAAAAATCTAAACAAAATTTTGAACAAATGTTTAGTAGAAGCGCAGTGGTGTTTTGGACATGCCTGAGTTTAGACCTTTAGACTAATTTCGCGCGCGTGATGAACCTTAAACCTGACATTAAATCCAAATTTTTGAAGCTTTATTATTTCTCTCCTATTGTGTCTTCTTCTTGCTTCTCTCTCTGTCCCATAACGCCCGGGTGAGCAACACACATTCCCCCGCAGCTCGTATAACCTAACCACGCCACGCGCGTTAATTCTATGAATCACTACATCCAGATGCACTAAATCTCAATTTGATTGCAGTTAAATCCTTAATAATAAATATAGAACCATAATAATTTGCCTCAAACAGTACTTCTTGGGGACTTTGATACGTTCAGTTGTTATTATTATTTACAGCAACAATTTAGTCGTTATATTTTAAAATAACTTCTGATCACATTATATTTACTATAAAATTTCATCTAATTCATTGGATGATGTGGAGGATCGTGGTTAACATGCTGTATTATAAAGTTAAGTAAGATCGGACGAAGGCGGCCTATCGGAACTTCGTCCATTTCATATTTTCTTAATTCTGTAATTGTTCCGCTCTGCATGTTTATTTTTACCCGTACTTTTCTGCGAGTGCGAGCACTGTAAGTATATATTCCAGAAAGGGCATTTATACTCTCCAATATTGCAAATACGTCTCCAGCAAGTGTTGTTAATACAATTAGTTCTTGGATTGGTATAGGTCCATATCGATTCAATCCTTGGAACAAAAAAAGTAGTTTATTTGAAGGAAATGTGTATTTTTGAAGTCCGAATAGCAGGTTCCCGTTCTTTCTGGGAATAAGCCGAATAAAATGAAGCTGGTCAAGTCCATATCCAGGTCCATCAGAAGATGGAAGCCTAGTAGGTAGAGCCATGCATCCAGAAGATGAACTGGACCTGGAACCAAGTTAGGCGCGACAGAAGCAAGACAAATTATAATAAAATGAGAAAGTATTTTAAAGCCTAGGTAAAAATTTATATGCATATATTGCTTATAAATAGTGAACAAAACATTGATACTTCTAACTTCGTATTATACAAAAAAAGGTTATAAAACAAATATACAACATTGTGATTATGTCCATTATATATATACAATACTTAACATTTAAACGCTGGAAGATTTTAAGGAAATTCAAGAGAATTTGATGCAATTACCACAAAATAAAGATAATTTAAAAATGATTTAAGTAGATAGAAAATGTGAAAGAAGGGAAATAAGGAAAACAAATTTTTAGAGGTTACGTTCGTTATTTAAACTATGAAATGAACTAAAAAATTTGGTTTAACGATAAGTCGTTTTTCAAAAAACTCACCCATGAATCTGTCTTACATGTTCTACTCTATATCCATTCAAGATTTGGCGATGACGGCCTACTGGTGTTTCCTTGATTTCATCTACGTTTAATAGCGTAACCGTGCCGTTTTTCATACTGATTTTTGCTCGAACTTTGGCGTAAATGATAAAATTGTATGTATATATGCCTACAAGGATATCACTTCCCTCCAATATTGCACAGACGTCCCCATCGGATGTTGAAAGTACAATTTGTTCTTGAATTGGTATAGGACCATACTGATTCAATCCTTTTAGCAATTCAATTGGTTTATTGGCAGGAAAAGTGTACCTTCGAAGTTCAAATTGCCGTTGCTGATTTTTATAGGGAACGAGACGAATAAATTCAAGTTGATCAAGTCCATAGCCAAGTACGTTAGAAAAAGGAAGCCTGGTAGGTGAAGTTCTATTCACGGCTGGAGGAGAGCGGGACCGGGAAGCAGAAAAAGATGGTTCGCCACGAGGGACGCCAGGAATAGGGGCTCCATTAGGTAAAAATTCAAACTGTGCACTGAAATCTGTAAAAAGGAATATAAAGTTATATTTTTCGAGGAACAAATCTTTTTACATTTCTAATGCATTTTTAGTACATTTCCCCAAACTTGGCTGCCACTTTTTTTATTTTCTTAGCTTGCAGACGATGAAATAATCCGATAGTTGGCGCTTGAATTACGACGGATGATATTTGTATTTTTTATAAGTTTTTAAATCATGAAATACAAGTATATAGTTCTGGGTTGCAACGCAGACTAAGGCAATTATGAAGAAAATAATGTCTACCACGGTAAGACTTATCCTATATAATTATAAATAAAATAAAATTTTAAAGAGCTAAATTTAAACCTTAAAAGTTACAATTTTAATTCTTTTATAAGAAAATGTCTGTTGATTAGAGCACCGTATGTATTTTAATTATGCAATTGTAAACAGGAACTTGACAATTAATTAATTCTTAATTAATAATTAATTAATTAATTCTGTTTTTACTGCATCGATCATTTTTGGCTAGTAAGAATATAAAGTTTATGAATGGATTTTGAAATTGCTCTTAATTATAAAACATTTGGACTTACGTAGATGGTAATTATGCACTTTTGTATTCAAATTATTAATTAGATTGACCTAAAGTAAGTTTAGCCATAAAAGTATAAAAATATTATCTACACCCTGCTTATTTTGTTGTTGGCTAATAATTTTAATTGAATGAGGTGCTCAAAATTAAAATATATAAAAATTCTCTGCATGTTTAATGTGTGATAATCTCTCCTAAAAGCTACATAATGTTGTATATAACTAAAAAGTAATTTATAATAATAAAAGAGATATAGATTATTAAATAACCCAATTCGCTGAATAGTGACGTTTTAGTAAAAAAAACGCACGCAATTAACAGCAATATCAGAAAATTAATTGTTTCGTGATAACGCTGTGAGTGCTCCTATAAGGGTATAAAAATAGGTTTATTAAAAAAAGTCTTATCATAGTTATTATAAAATAAATAATTACTTCAGCAGATAGAATCTACTAGAAGCTTACGAAATTTTAAAGATTGAAGTGGATATAAATTATGAAAAGATAAGATTGTATAAAGATTAAATAACAAAATTTTATTAGAAGAGTTTAATATTTCTCGTGTGGATAAAATTTTATAGAGTATAAATTAAAATCTTTGGCGAGAAAAGTAAACAATAGCGATGTAGGAATTATTATATGAGGAGAGCTGAAATGTGTTTTAAAAACAAGATACATGTCATAGTATTATATTCACCAATAGCATTAAGGATAAACATCACGCTAAATACCAGATTATATAAAACAATTATAAAGAATGTGATTCTGTGATATTTATATATGCGATATTCAAGGAAAGAAGTTAGATTACCGCAACAGCGGCTGCTTTGGGAATAAAGAATAATGAAATTCTTCTTATATTTAATTGTTATCGCCTTTATCGATCTTGTATTTCGAACGGCGCGTTTCGATACAGTTCTTCATCTACAACAGGTTTAAAATAAAGAAGGCATGAAAAAGAAATCATCTTAGGTGCAGAGAGAAATAAAAATTATATATTTACGTTATTCATAATTTGAATATAGTTGCACCATAATTGTCTGTGTTAACATTGTTCTTGAGTGCCATTTTAGTTACGAAAAATCATAGGATAAATCTTGGATTTTATTATTACGAGTTAAGCGTAAAATTTCAAATATAAATAAATTAAATATTATAAATATTAACCAACTTAAAGTCATGAACAGCCATTTAGATTTTCAATAACAATAATTTGTAGATTTTCAAAAAATGTATCGTTACATCGCTTCATTGTGGATAGCCTAAAAAAATGGTTATTATGCTTACCAATAGAATTAAGGATGACCATAAATATATTGATTAGAGTATAAATGATCCACATATTCTGTAAGTGAAGGAAAACTGAATAATTCGTTGATGAAGAATTGTTCTGAAAGTGAACCTAAAGAATGTTCTACTGTTATGATATTATTTGTATAGTTCATCTTAATTGTTATCTTGTTGATTATAGACTGTAAACTTGACCTTCTACGACATTTATATTTATACTTCATATATCATTCCTAAAGAATACATTAGACTGACTCAACTTAAACTTCTGTGGCAAAAATAAAGCGATCTTTTCTAATAGCGGCTAACTGTGAAATTATAACATTTGACATAACCTTATTTCGAGCGAAATAATAGAAATTAATTATTTCGGATAAACTGCTATAATTATGAAAAAATCAAATCATGTCTGATACAGAGACAAACATAAATTATATGTGATGAGTCATTGTCGATACACTGAGAGACGATTTGTACAGCTAGCGCGCTTCGAGTGTGGCTGCTACGCTGAACATGAACGTAGCGATTCGACTGCGTTAACCGCTTCGTAGCCGTACTACAAAAGAACGGGAGAGGGACATACGGCACGTATGGTCAGCGCGCTCTTAGATTGCACACTGGCGTTGCTTTTTGAAGAGCGGCTAGCTAGAGGATCATTGATGCGTATGAGACGGTATTGGCTAACCTCTCCGAGTCGCTTGCTGGCGGCACAAAGTTGCGCGGCCACTACGCTTTTTCCGAGCTACCTACTA
>JAAAKG020096890.1:0-16060 GCA_010014905.2 Druon quercuslanigerum
GAAAGAAATCGGTTAAGATGGTTCGGGCATGTTGAGAGAATGAAGGATGGACGACTAACGAAACAGTTATATCAAGGAAAAGTAAATGGCAGCATGCCCAGAGGCAGACCGCGGAAGGAATGGTTACAATAATAATAATAATGATAATTTTTTATAATTATTATTATTATTATTATTATTATTATTATTACACCTTAGCGCCGTTTTCGTTTCAACGTAGGCGTGACTCACTCGGTGGGGAAGGAAGTAGTGTGAGGAAGGGGTTGCAGAATTTTTAGATTGATCTAGAAATCTCGTGTTATCTTAATGGGATTATTTGTGTTAAACGATTCTTCGGTACTTCTGTTCATTAATAATTTGAAACTCTTCAGCCATTTTTTTCGGAAGTAAGATCAATCATTAACCCAACTTACCTTAATTTTTTAAATCTTAAAAACTTTGTTCGATTTTTCTGAAGAGCTGAACTTACAGGTTCGAACATCGTACTAATATCTTTTCGTTGATTAAAAGGAACTTTTTTTTCAATAAAAACTTCAACTTTATTTTTAATCATTTGGATTGCATTTGTATCTGTATTCTCCATTTCCTTCATAATGACCTGAACAACATTTTTCGGTATATTTGGAATTTTATAAAGATCTGTTATCATGAAAAGAATTTCCTGCTAAACAATGCTTGAAAAAAAGGTTCAGTGTCAGAACAATCATTGAAAGTTCTAAATTCAGAAGAATCGTTTAATTCCTGATCTATTGTAATATCTCTATTGTATTATCGTTCTGTGATTCTACTGGAAATGCTTCGATACTTTTAAGAACATTTTCGTTATCTCGTACAAAGTATGAAGCATGCTTGTATTTGAAATGTCGTTTAAAAGAGTTAAGTCACGAAAAGCGGCTTCCGCATTTACCTATATTGTACTCATACTCACTATTCTTACATAGGCCGTAAAATGTGCCCCAGTGACTTATTAAAGATTTTAAATATTAATCACAAAAGTATCGGCACAAGTGGCACCTCATATTTTACTAGTAGCTTAAACAATAATAAACGAAAAGACGGACAATATGAGCTGTTTCTGACACTTTACAAAATGAATATTTATTTCTCATAAATGCATGAAAATTTTATTTCTTTACATTGAAAAACAATTAGCGTAGAAAAACTGTAACACACTGAGTTACTTTTTAGTGTAGTACCTCTTTTGTAGGCTTTTTACTGTATGAGATATTCCGTTCCACAAGATATTTCTATAAAATAAAAAAAGAATCAATGCACGTCCAAAATGCCAGCAATAAAGTGTTCATCAATAATAATGTTGCGAAAATAAAAACATACTTTAAATGAGGTTCAGCTATGCAACGGTCAGCTGCAACTTTCTCTCGTGAACTAGTCCCCGCGTCAAAATCGGTGTGAATGGTGTAGATGTATTTTTGAATAAAGTTCCATATTTGTCCAGTACTCGGCTACTGTGCGTTTAGAGTGCGAACGGACTTAAAGCAAACGTCCAGTGCTTGTAAAGGACTGTAGATACTATACTTCATTCCGTCTACGTAGGCGTAAATCGCCGTGAAGTTATCGAGATCATTTCCAACGGCTAAGAGAAATGGTTGTAGAGTGTCTCCACGGCTAACAATTACGTCCTTTCGTCGCTTTAGTTCCTCGTCAACGTGGGTTCCATCGTGTGAATATTACATTAATGTCGGTGCAAACTTAAGAATCGAGAAGACCGAATCCATGTGAAATCATACAGATTCTACACATGAAGTGGCAGAATCTCTCGGGTGCAAATTATAATGTTTTCAGCTAAAACTAAGAGACACGTATTTGTACAATATTGGGAAAAAATTAACTTTTTCTACCATTTTGTCATAGTTTAATGTATCTATGCAAATTTAGATTCACAGTAATGGTATAACTAGAAGAATAAATTTGAATGCCAAGTGAGAAGTTTGTTCTGATTGTGAAACAGTACACAATACAGAGAAATTGATAAAAATGTATACAAATATATACGATTTCCACATTTTTACTTACGCGAACGTGAAGGAAAAACGTCTTCGTCATCTCTTGCTTCGATGACTTAAAATTTGTTTTTGATTATTGATTTCGAAGAGAGCCTGGTTTGAATAGTAACGGCATATACTTTATAATCCACGAATCTTTAAATAAAAATATAATATTATTACTCAAAATACACTGCGTTCACAATTAAAAAGTATTAACTGATCAAAAACTATAATATGTGAAGACTCATATATACAATACGATACCATTTGGGTTCTCCAGGTCAGCTGCAAAATGTTCTTTTTTTATGCTAGTTGATAAAATTGCAGGAACTAAGTATTCCCAAGCTGTAAACAAGGATGTACTTTCTTTACTGTAGAGAATTTCAAAATCTTGCACAAGTAACTTATACCCGAACTGGGTACGTAAAATAGGATATTCCTGTATGTAATTATAAATAGCATGTGCTTCCAAAAACTGTGCCCGCTCATAGATACAAATTTGCCAATTTTTAGTTTGAGTCTTATCCGAACCTACAGTGCTCCTTAGATACTAAAAAGTTGTAGAACGCTCTATCGCTGTGGGCCTTACCTCATTCAAACAATTTTCTGAATCTACGAAATTTATCAGAATATTAATATTTTCATTATTTATGCGTACAATTAAAACACATTAGAAGATGTTTTTTAAGCTTAATTTTTTTCATTCGTTTGGCCTACCTAAAACATGTTGTTTTTAGTGAGAAAATTAACTCTGATTTTAATCAGAAATTAAAATCAGAAGCATTTCGAAATCTCCCGAGGTCAATTTTGTTCAAAATACTTGTTTCTGATATAATTGACTGTACTTGTTTCTGATCTCGTTTTGGCACACATGTATGGTGTTTTTCAAATCAAAATGTGAAATAAATTACAATTCACATAAAAAATAAAAATAGATCTTAAAAAGGCACCATTATTAACATATTTTATTATAATTGGACGTAACCTGCACATTCTGATCACAATCTTCAGCAATATTTTTAGCGACACCGCCTAACTTCTGCTTCACATTGTTGTACCTGTTCCATAATTTGCCCTTGTGTAAAGTTCTTGCAGAGGTTTTCCTCTCCGGTTTACTCATCACAAAATAAATGCCTTTCCTTTCGGTAGGGTAATCCTTTGCAATCTCTGCTGCCGCTTTTACAAAGTTTATTTTTTGATCCTGCAACAGTATAAAACATGGATAAAATAATGTATTAAGTGAATAAGATCCTAATACAATGCCATTACTTACACATGATTATTTAAAAGTTTTAGAATAGGTAGTCGACAACACACTCTACTAAGGTCCGCTACGCACAGCTATCGAGTATATCACCCTTCCCTATGACTGTCCAACCCAGAAGGACACTGCAGAGACGTGGTTTTACACCCTTGAGGAATATCCAATATATATTTAAAAGTTTGTCATTAGGACAACCAGGGGATTTCATCAGGAGCAGGTTCCATTCTACAGAATTCCACCCGCTTCCGGCGAAATCGCGGTAAAAATGTCAGCTTCAACTACGTCTCACGACCATGAGCTTGGTGGTTATATAAATGTGTTACAGTAAATTTGACAAAGGCTCTCTGGTTCTAGTATTGAGGCATGAAATTTCAATTAATTTTTTTGGAAACGACCTTCACCACTAATTAAGGCGACAACACACGTTCAATTCATGCAGCATCAATTCGTTTCAAAGAACCAGAAATCTGAGTTGAGGTGAATTCAAACATGTTAATTTATCGCAATTCACCTCGAAATTAGTTTCTTTTCAATGGGTTAGTTTTTTCAATGAAAAATTAGCAACGTTAAACACAAATCATTATCCATATTCCAGTTTTTAACAATTGTAGGTTGCAGTAGTGCTTCAAACCAGAATTGGGCATTTGTAGTAAAAAATTAGTAGATTACAAGGATGAAAAAATTTTCAAATGTTTACGTTTTTCGGCCTGATGAACATTTTCACCAGAAATTGAAAATGGTATTTCCGAATAAAAATCATTATAATTTGAACAAGATTTTGAATATTTTAATATTTTTGCATTAGTTTAGTGTTTGTTTTTATCGAAAGTTTGTATTCTTTTTTTTTTTTAATTATATTTCTAAAATGATAAACAACTTTGTTGTTTATTTTGTTGGTTTAGCATTTTGTTTCGCTTGAAATGGATATCTTAAGAAAATATATCTTTAAAAATATCAATAAAGCAAGAAAAAAGAAGGAAAACACAGAAAAATAAAAAAATGCGTTATTTAAAATATTATAGAAATTAAAATATATCAAATTTACATTCGGAAAGATCGGTGGTTCTTCGTAATTATTGACATCGCTCCCAAATGGCCGATCATTTCTTAGCAGAAGTGGTTGCAAAATGTGGTTTGATGTCGATGGAAAGTAATTCCACACTTTCAAAAGCAACCCCTTTTTTTGCCTCTTACGTATTGGTGCCGAATCTAATACAGCGTAAGTCCACACTTTCAAAAGCAACCCCTTTTTTTTGCCTCTTACGCATTGGTGCTGAATCTAATACAGCGTTTTGAGAACTATTTTTTTTTTTTGAGTTCGTCTCAAGAATTAGAGAACCATCTTGGACAAGTCCAAAACTCGCCGTGTTTGCGAAGGGATGCAAGCACACAGAGAAAATGGTTAGCGGCTTGTCGCCGGATGACAGTGACGAAAACAATGTGTTTTATCATCGAACTAAGGCTCTGCAATGATGAGAACTAGAACACTAAAAACGTAGTCATCCAGCAAACAGAGTAGTGGAGCCGTTACGGCTTAATCTGACCAGTGAGATACTGGTAGGGGTTGTACGAAAGTCGCCCCGGACCGTCACCAGACACAGGTTGGCAGAGAATCTGCCTAACTCTGGTAGAGGCGAGTAACTAATTACCTGCCTCGGAAAGTAAAGGCGTAGTTGCCCTTTGCCGTCGCATGTAAGTGGCTGAGCCTCTTCCCTATTAAGGCGCCCGGATCTTCTTGGTTCGATGAAGCTTCATATTGAGGGCGTTAATACGCGTAGCCTATGAAGCAACGAACACTTTTTCTATTACCGTTTCCTTGGTGGAAAGGACGGCTGGGTAGTGGATTTGTATGCGTGTCCCCCGAGGAATCGTGTGCGGATTTAACATCAAAAGTATAGGCCTTACGGCCCCAGGTATCCCAAGTGGCCTTAAAACCACTAATTCTGCAACCACTGTCCCTATCTACTATCTCGGGAAAGGAATGCCAAAGGAATGGCCTTGGAAAAGGAGTGCCCTGGTGGTCCACCAAATCCCACGTCCACGTCGTCCCGAGATGGGCAACGCTATGTACCCTCAGATCTTCGGATCTTTGATAAAATAAGCACACTAAAAACGTAGTCGTCTAAACAAACAGAGTAATGGTGCTGTTATAGCTTAACCTGACCAGTGCGATAATGGTAGGGGTTGTGCGAAAGTCACTGGCGCTCTTGATAACGTATGGTGGCCACTTGTACTTCAGGAGCTGAAGCAGAGAGGCTGCCCCCGAAATGTATTTAGCGTCATGTCTGACTATTTTCATGATAGGCACGTGACGATAATGCATAAATCGGACAGCTTCTCAAAGATCGTATCGAAAGGATACCCACAGGGCTCGGACCCTCGGACCTACCTGTTGGAACCTAATCTTTGACGGTTTGCTGAAACGTCTAGCCAAGATCCTCGGTGAAGACGTTTTTGCGTATGCTGACGATCTGCTTGCCCTGACCACTGGAAATTCCAGAGCTGAAACTGAACGAATTGGCCAAAGTGTAGTGGATGTCATCGTTGATTGGTGTTCATTTGCAAAAATGGAACTGTCACCAACCAAAACGGAGATGATCTTGTAGAGTGGAAATGCAAACCATAACGCCAGGCACGTAGGTCCGCGCAAAAATATCAAATACAAAGCTTCGATCTTTAAGAGTAAGAAGCCATCGATCAAAATTGATGGGAAACCAATCAAATTGAGCGATAAAGTTAAGTATTTGGGTATCAACTATGGTGTGGGTCTCTCCATGACACACCACGTTGAACACATAAAAGCGGTCACCTCGCGGCTCGTTGGCAAATTAGCTCGAGTGGCAAAGGCGGCATGGGGTCTGATGTTTCCCGCAATGAAGACATTTTACCGTGGTCTGCACCTACCCATACTTGCCTATGCAGCAGCCGGTTGGTCAGACCTGTTGAACGATACCATGAAGAAGTCACTGCAATCCTCGCAGTTGAGCATTCTTAAAAAGTTAATCAAAGCTCACAATACAGTATCCTACGACGCAGCATGTGTAGTAGCTGGTACAGTTCCAATCGATCTTGTGCTGGAGAAACGCAGGGCCTTATTCAACCTGCGGAAGTGAAAGGATGTCCAGATGGGCATACTCCTCATAAGGAAGGAAAACGTCGATGAAACGACGAAGAGAGTCGTTTGAAATGAGGTTCACGACATGTGGCAAACGAGGTGGTCTAACTCCTGCAAAGGGGCAGTGTCCAAACTCTACTTCGAACGCATTGACGATAGGCTTAGGGCACACTGAATCAAAGCTGTTCGAACGAAACCTGGTTGAAGTGGCCAACTGTGAGTGTGGTAAGGTGGAAAAAGTGCAGCACGTTATCCTCGAATCTGAAAGACTCGATCCACAAAGAGTCGCAATTCTCAACCTCCTTGAAAGTGGTGGGCTTAGATCTGATACGGTGTCTTCACTTATCAGAAAGGAAACATTCTCAGAATTCGCTGGCTTTGCGCGTGAGGTTCTCTGGTTGAAAATGCAAGAACGCAATACTAGAGCTATTCAGCACTAGCACTAGGGTTGAATCGCTATGGCAAAATCTAGTGCGCTTGAACGGAAATGACCTACCAGTGTCCTGCTGAAAGTGCGGATCAATTGGTCTACACGAACTTGAAAAACTGCGGTGAGTTAGCATGACTGTACCGCAGCAGGGCGAAGCGGCTTCTTGCCTATTCCTTCGGAATAAGCAAAGAAAAGCTAAAAGTAGGAACCTCCACGCGGTCCCCGCTGCTAATGTTTTTCAGGTCCATAAGTGTACCTGCAAAGCAGCTAAAACGCTCTCCTCTTACGAGGTGCTAGGGTCTCTTAGCTTGTACTGACTTCGTCTCGAGCCATTAAACAATGACTCCTTGTGAAGACTGCAAGCAATTGTTCCATAACCGTTTCCCTGGGAGAGGTTCGCCCTGTAGATGGGCAAAAGAAATATTGAGTCCCCCGCTTGTTGAGGGAGCAGTGTATGATCTTCGGATTAAGGTAACTGTTCGTTGCCTGTGCAACGACGAATCTGTCGGTCATCCGAATCCGTACGTCCCCGTCGTGCTAGATATCAACGTCTGTACCCTTGTCCTTTGGGACGAAGGGAGAGACGGCTGACTCGGATTAAGGTTTGATAGCGCTGGCTGTAACAGCGCTACACTTGGACAGGCCCAAAACTCGCCGTGTCTGCGAAGTGTAAGCAAGCACAGAGAGAAAATGGTTTAATGGCTTGCCGTTGGATGACAGTGACGAAAATATTGTGTGAGTCTATCGAGCTAAGGCTTTAATGAGAATAAATAAATACACTGAATAAACGTAGTCATCCAACAAATAGAGTAGTGGCGTTGACATGGCCCAGCCGGACATGTTCGGTGACACACAGGAGAGTGAAGAAAGCAGCCCCGATATGCATGAGTACTGCCCCTTAGTCAATGAAGCAGCGAGCGGTACAGGGCGACTGTGGAGGTGCGACGCTGTCCCGGCTTTACGAAGTCCGGGCGGCTGAGATGTTTGGTATGAAAGTGCGGACTGGCGAAGGGGTGTACCCCCCGACATTAAGTTATCTAGTGCTCCCGTCTCTTTCCTATTGCTGTCAAGTGGCGTTAATACCAAAGGTAGCCTGGAAAAGTGCCGTATCGTGTACGGCCGAGTTGCTAGGCTTCTAATGAAGAAAGCGAGTTCTTTTGTCGGTCGGTGTCGTGGCTTTTCAAAGAATTTTCGCCTTGTTTAACGCCTTGCCGTTATTGTTTAGAGGCCGACGATAGCCTTGCGCTATCCGATAAGCTGATAGGACAGCTGGAGGTTTGAGGTGTGGCCGATCTGGGCGAGCCTACCGTGACGGGGTGAACTTTATTCGCCCTAGTCACAAGGAACTGCCTTGCACGGCCCTAACTCAATATACGAGTTAATTAACGGATACTACACCTTGCCCGCGAAAGAATGTAAAGTAAAGGGAAAGGGAAGGTTTGGGAAGTGGCCGAGTTGCGATCCAACAAAGCCTACGCCTAAGCTGTACTTTCTTGGTTAGGGGCTGCAAGGTAGAGGGGCTAACTTTATCGCCGACGGAGTCAGATGGGCGGTTGGGGGCCGCCTTACCTGAAAAAACCTAATACTCCCGGGGGCGCAAGCGGCTCTTCGCATCTTCTGTGTCTTTTAGATCCGCAAATACTTGTGGGAACAAATACGATTTCAAAAATTCTAAAAACTTGCTTTGTGCGTATGATGAGGTGTGACAGAGTGCTGCCTCGAGTTTTCTGCAACAAATTTGCTATACCCACAGTCGGGACTAGCCTTAATACGCATTGCTTAAAGTCTGGAATTGCCTCTGGGCTGTTAAGCAGTCTCCCTGGAAATACAATTAGGTCGCCTGCAAATCATGCACCAAATCCCTCTAGGAATAGAGCTAGGTTGAGACGTGGAATAGGAAAAGAAGTTGTAATATATCAGCACAATCTTAACCATGGCGAAGGTAGCTTCTTCTGAGGGTATGTCGAAAGCGGCAATAATGGCGATTAGAGAGGAAGTAAATATGACCGTGTCGCGTCACCTGAGCACAGACCATTGCGTCTGTGCTCAGGTGACGACGCCATGTGGCTCTTTCTATGCGATCTCATGCTATTTTTTGTTTGCAAATGCGATAGAGCCGCACCTCGATCATTTGGGCTCGGTCCTTGATGCATTGAAGGGTGAGCGGTACATAGTATCGGTAGACGCAAACGCGAAATCCCCGACCTGGGGAGGAAGCGTTACAGACGATGAAGGGCAAGCTGTAGAGGATTTCATCGCGCAGTATGATTTGAGATTACTCAATGAACCTGCGCGGCTAGCGACTTTTTGTCGTGATATAGACTTATATAGACTTGACGATGGTATCAAGAAATATGTACAAACATACTAAAGGTTTGACAGTACTAGATGGAGTCACTACGAGTGACCATAGGGTGATCGAAATAAGGATCTCTCGTAATGAGAGATCTAACTCTGAAGGAATGAGTCAACCTACCGAACGGAGGCCTGGGCGGTTTCTTTTTAAGAAGGTGGACAGCCCAAAGTTTGATGGGTATCTCAAAACATCAGTTGATGCAAATCCATTCATTGCCCAGTCAGAGTCTGCTAGAGGCGTAGAAGAGTATGCCAGAAAATTAACGGAAGCCATAGTAGAGGATTGCGAAGTATCGATGCCAAGGAAAAAGTGGCGATATGGGTGCTCTCCTTGGTGGAGTGAAGAGGTGGCGCAGATTAAGAGAAATTAAATTAGGAAAGTTAGGCGGTTTTGAAAGACTGCGGAAAAACATTAGAAATAATGAACACCCGGACATAGTTAAGGTACACACAGCGAAAACAAATAGTTTTAGAAAATTTGTAACTGAAGAGGGAAATAAAAATCCGTGGGGCATGAGTTATAAAATGCAAGCAGATAAGCTTAAAGGAGAGCGGGTATATGGAAACATCGAAACAAAAACAGGGTACACAAAGATGGCAAAAGAAACTGCACAAGCGATATTAAACGATCTAGTGCCTGACGCACCTCCTCTGATGGATGTACCAGAGTTCACTGCGGAGGAGGTAGCTGCAGCTATAAAGGCAATGCCAAACGGCAAGGCACCAGGATCCGACATTATTGTGTGCAAGTCGGCAGTTTTACGGTTTTCTGAGTCTAAGACAGCAATCATGTATGTAAGCATATGCCCAAAACTTTAAAACCGCTTAACGAAAGAGCAAGAAAGGGAACAGAGAATCCTGTCAGAAAGGATAAGATGAGTATGAGATGCAGAAACAAACGGAAAAATGTAGGTAGTGCGAACAGATGGCCGGTAATAAGGTTAAATGGGAAGTTAATTAAATACGTGCAGGCGTTTAAATTATTAGGAGTGTATTTTGGACAGAAACTGACAATGAAAACTCACTGTGAAAACTTATCAGGGGCGCTGAGAAGCCGCTTTCATAAACTTGCTAAATTAGCGGGAAATAAATGGGGAATAAATGCTAACACGATGAAAGTAATATATCAGGGGGTTTTCGTTGCGAGAGCAAGTTATGCGGCCAGAGCGTGGTATGACTTGGCAACGGAAGCAGATATAAGAAAAATAGAGGTGGCCCAGCGTAGAGCGCTCATTGGCGTGGCGAGGTCCTGTAAGACTGTGTCAGCTGATGCGCTAACTGTAATAGCTGGTGTCGTACCAATTAAAGAAGCTCTCGAAGAGAGAGTCGCGTTGTCATCGATAAGAAAAGGCCTAGAAACAAACTTTGGAGATCTAACATTTGAAAGTGATATGAGATTAAATGAAGGTAAAATAAATATAAAGAGGAAGGCTTTGCGCCTCTGACAACTACAGTGGAAGCGTGTGTCCCATGGAAGAACGACTTTCGAGTATTTCAGCGACGTTAGGGTTAGATTTGCTTCACGCTGGTTCCCGGACTTTTACGTAGCGCAGTTTGTCTCTGGTCACGGAGATTTTGCTTCATGGTTGTTCTCGCGCGGAATTATCACCAGAGAGAAACTTTGTGGCTGCGGGTCCGAAGAAACTATGCGACATATACTATTGGATTGCCCTACATACGAGAACCAACGGGTGGCACTCATTTTGGTGTTACAGAGCGAACAAAGAGAGTGGCCTACTGTAGCTGCCCATTTTTTTAGTGAAAAGACACAAAAACGCTTTGCAAAATTCGCCAGGGAGGCCTTTCTTTCTAAGGAAAACAAAAATCATCATTAAATATATTCGAATATATGGGGGATCTCAGCAACTGGTTTGTCCGAACTAGTAGTCGGGGTTGAGTCTGTCCTGGGCAGATCTTGACTTCCGGAGATCTTAGGTAGGAAGAAAGCCTTAAAAATCCTCCAGAAAAAAAAAGAGTCCTAAAGCGAAAAGGTCAAGCTGTTCTCTGATCATTTGTTTGTTTGCAAATGAAAAGGTAAAAGCTAAGAGCAGTACCTCCTCGTATGGTCCCTGCCGGAAATACTTGCAGATTCATTCGTGCACCTGCAAGCAGCTAATCTGCTCTCCTTGATGAAGGCACCTGACTGCTAATAGGTGCAAAAACTATTAGAGGTCTTATTGCAAGTTCCTCATATTTTGTAGATCAGACCAACTGAAGCAAAAGTTTTGTACACAAACTTGTCTATGTAGGATCTTATGTATACAAAATATTTTGTGGTTGCCTACCTTAAATATTCAACCGAAGAAACCGACATTCCCAAAAAAACAAGATCACTGGAGATGATTTTTTGATTAAACTATTGGGAAAAAAATAATTTTGAAATAAGAGTATTTTCTTAAGTTTCAATTTTCAAAGTTTTAAGTTGCAAAGCACTCCATTTTAAGTGCTTTAATGTCAATGACGATATGAAATTCTTGAGAACCAGGAAATGACCCTAAATGTTTTTTATGAGATTTGTTCCTTAAACATGGTTTTCTGGCATCTTTTGTAATTTTGCAGATCAAACTCAAAATAATTAACCTGCGCAAAACTTGGTAATTTGAGAAGCTTGATTTTTAACAGAAATTATTTAATGATGGTACCTTGCGATGCTTTAGAACGTACAAAACTAAGAAAGTAAATTCTACATAAAAAAAGACTTTCATGGCAGAATGGTATTTTTTTAAATAAGTGAATAACAGAAGATTCCTAATCACGTATTTATTGAGAAAAATCTATCATTTGGAAACATAGAATCTAACGAAAAAAGTTGTTTAAATCGCTAATTAAGATATGTGCCTATTTTTTTATTGAATGTCTGTATAAAAATTAAATTAATCATAAACAATTTTGTGCTTGGTGAGATTCCTTGCATTGCCTGGAGACGATTTATAACACAGATAAGCCGTAGCTGAAGTTTACAAAATTATTTCTGTGAAACATGTTGATACTTGATACATCCAGACAAAACTGAATTTGTAGGAATTTTGTTCTACGTGAATAAGAGTTATATTGTCCATTTACTTATTTGAGAAACTAAATACGTTTGAATCACAAATATATTTCTCCTTTTTTAAAGTGGCAATTTTCAGTCAAAGTTGATTTAAAAGATTACAAATAATTGACAACTTTGTACAATGTACGATTTCATTAAACTTTCTGATTTCAGATTGAATTACGGGCAGTCCACGACTACTCCTTACACGGAAAAGCCTGTATCCATAAAGTAATTGATACTAAACTAGCGCGAAGAAAAAGGGATATGCTTGAACTTTTCATACCTTATTAAACTACGACTAGTTTGGTAAAAATGTTCATTTTACACTTTTCAGGATGCCGATTCGGCTGGCCGTCCAAGAAATTGCTCCCTTATTTTAATAAGAGTCTCACGTTACTATAACGAAATTTTAAAGGAAAGAATGGGCAAAAACTATACGTGAAATGAACAGGAAAATCTGTAATTTTGTATGATCTTGTCCAGAAACAGATATGAGGACGAGTCATGGATTAACGCAAATCACAATCTACTTCTTTATTCACCATGAGTCAGTTCCCATTCTAAAGTAATTCGGTGAGTTGACTCAGGAGGTTGCCAGTAATGAACAGGTGCTTCAACTGTAAACTGTCTATCATTGAAACGATATGCTGGAAAAAGTTTGCGATTTATGACTATTCCACAAATTAAATCATCATGTCTTGCTACTAGATTCCTTCCTGCTTTTACTGGGCGCATAACATGATTACTCTTTTCATAATAACGAATAGATCATCAATATCAAATTAGTAAAGATGCAGAGGAACGCGAACCTGAAAAAGCTCAGGCTGAGGAGGCTCAATCCTAGGGGGCGCTTGGCTCACAGAAAGGCCAGCAGGATTAGGATGTATCCGTCTGCTAAACTTCATACATAATTTTGTAAGCATAATTATAAATTGATGAATTACAATATATGTGCATGTCCTAATCACTTAGCGCAATTAGAAATTTCATGAAATGTCTAAGCAGTTCATAAAATGCTGGAAAATTGAGCAATGTTTGACGATTACACAATCTATCTGAAATTTGACTAAAATCTGACAAACGCACGCCCTGGACGTGATACTTGATGAAACCATCGAGCGGGGCGAAAATTCTAGGTTAAAAATGTTAGAAGTTTAAAATTCGGGTCTTTGTATATTAATAGTCAGGAAACAAAAAAATTGGTCAGGAGAAGTGAGGGTCATCCGGTTAGTAGTCCGATACCATGGTATGCATCACTAAAAATAATTCTACCCTAATTGTATTCAAAGTACTACCTCAAAAAGTACAAAACCCCCATCTGTAGGGTGTAGCAAATTATTAATGTGCTTTTTTATAATACCTTAGGTAATTTTATATTCGCATGAATAAAAATGACCTTTAAAAAAACAGTGTGTGCTAGAGATTGTGAACTACTCTTAAACTCTAAAGAAAACAACCATTTTCAGCGATATTTAGTTATTTAAGTTTTTTACATAATTTTTCAAATGAAAAGTCTTTGGATGACTTGAGAATTAATATTTAAATATTTTATTTTTCTAAAATGGATGATAGAGAATTTAATTCTTGGAATGACTACGATACTACCCTTCAAAGAAAGTAAGTTCCCTCTGTAAAGAGTAAAAATATAAATTCTGTTTCTTTCCCTCCATTTGTATTCAAGAGTGTATATTAAATTTGTTTTTTTTTTAAATTTTTTTAGTCGTGTGGTGAGCACAATAATTATTTGAAATTTTTCAAATTTTTTGTACCAACTTAACCCTAGGGTTGAATCTAGCAAAATATTTTTTAAATATCTAAATAATTTCGAAAATTAATGTGAAGACTTAGCCTTAGAATTTTACAAAAAACTTAATATATCGTTAATTATTTTTAGGCGTATGGATCATTTTCGCCGGCAGTGTATAAGAAAATATTGTAAACAACTAGATTAATTTAAAATATTTACAAAATTACATTTACCAATAGAATTATGGAAAACAGGTAGCGAGATAAATAAAGTACTGAGGACGTTCATCATTAACTTTAAATGTAGATGAGTAACTGTTTTTCAAGAAGGACTAGAATGATTTACTTTTGTGATTACGCAATTAAGAAATGAGCGACATATTGAAAGGAAAATAACTAGTAACAGCGTCATTCATTTACAACAGATAACAGCATAGCTCTTTTATTTTTAAAATAAAAATTAGAAACATGGAAAAATGCGATATCATAAAATCGTATTGCGAACTTATAAATAATATAAATCACTCCCGATGACTTCGTCCCACTCTTACGCGAAATACTAAATCTCGTTGATGCTCACACAGTGTGTTAATTGGAATCGATCTTAAAATGCGTCTTTTGACTTCCCGAACAACAAATAAAAAAATCCTGGGCCTTCTTCTTCGAAGAACGAGATTCCCAGTTTCAACCAGGCTTAGATAGATTTTTTTACATTAAAAAAAAAAATACAGTTAAAAATGAAAATTTTGGACAATTTACTCAGCTGAAAAAGTCTTTTAGACTTTATCCCATTAATAAAACTAAAGAAATCTTTATTATTAGATTCTAATATTTAAAAACCTACTTAATATATTATTTATTTCGTCCGAAATGTTCTTTTTTTATTTAAAATAAACATAAAAATCTACCATATGTTTTACTTTTACGAGTATTAAGCGATATTTTAATTTTCTGAAAAATTTAATTTATAATTATAGAAAAAGTATTGCTTATTATTTTTTCCAATATAAGGGATTGTTGTAAGTGTAGTAAGTAGTTGCTACAGTTAGTAAAAATGGTCAAATTGTTAAAAATTGTTTGGAAGATTCGTAGAAAAGGATTATTCAGGCATTCTTAAAATATAACAGTCGCTCAACCTTCATCCTACATATATGAATATATCCTGATAAAGAATATTGTTTATTACGATCTGATTACAGTATATGGGCGATTCCATGTCAGATTTACCACTAAAATTTAAATTCACTCAAATTTATATTTTTCTTGATTTTAACACAAAAATTGAAGACACTTATTTTTTCTTTTCAATATGATATGTGAAATTCACAAGTTATCATTATTTGAACTTTCAGAATCTAATGAAGATTACTTTTTTGAAATGCTCAAAAGTAACAATCATTTATTTATTAGAATCTGGATGCTTTATAATGAAGTTCATAATTGTTCATACTTTGACTGTGTAACATGCGCAAAATATTAATTATTTATTTATCCGGGAAAATGCAAAAATTTTAAACAAATTGCATTTATAAGAAAAAGGTATCTCCGAAATGAAATTTTTTCCTATGTAATTTCGCAATATACCTCAGAGAGTATCTCACGACAGTTTCAGAGTGGACCGTCAATAAGTTTTTGAGATAAAACAAATAATGTAGAGCCGTGTTACTTTCAGCGCGAGCTGCTGCATCGTCTTACCCAGTCTACCACGAGCATGTAAAGTCGAGTTCGTTAACTTACGGAATCGTGGATATTTTCCCAAAGACTTCCAGTCAATCAACTTTGAATGAGACTCAGCTAATTTTTTTCAAATTCTGTTAAATAAATTATGTTTACCAAATTCGTTATATGCATAAAAAATGTTTTTATTACTATCAAAAGAACAATAATTCGTATAAGCTGTAGTATTGCGGAGGAAAACATTTATATGCAGCACAGTAAAATTGTTAGATACAAATTTCCTTATCTATTTCGCTTTTCGTTTCAAAGCTCGCTTTGATGCATTTTTTGAAAAGCTAACGTATTCAAAACTGGGACAAGAAGAGTAAATTTTCACTTTTAATTGGTGATTTTGCACGGGTTCGATGTAATGTAACTTTTGTGTCCCCTT